>PVLD010002191.1:0-173279 GCA_004027595.1 Dinomys branickii
TGTGTGTGTGTGTGTGTGTGTGTGTGTGTGTGCGTGTGTGTGTCTTTTTTTCTGTTCATGACTTTAAAAGGGCAAGCTGTGCTTTCTTCGGCCCATTTTTATGTTCTGGATAATTTTTCTCAACATAGCAAATACCTCTGAGATAATTGTATTTATTTGCTTATTGCCAATCTCAATCTACTGGAATAAGAACTCCATGAAAGTATAAATTCTGTATCTTGAGAATCACTCCATCCCAGATTCTTCTGCCCCTGTGTAACTGACTCTGAGTTGCTATTCTCAAAATATTTGTTGAACAGCAACAAAAAAAGACCTTTATGTAATCAAAAGGTATATAGTTATTAGTTGGAAGGTCTTGGGGGAGTTATTTCTGGGTTCTATGTATCCCAGCCAAAGAACTGAACAGTGCACTCAAAAGGAGTAACAGGAATAAGAATTATTAAAAGTGAAAGAAGCAGAAGTACACTCCACAAGGTGGGACTGGGCCAGTGCGGAGAGCTTCCCACCAGATAGGGGGACGCCCTGTGTCTCTGAAGTTCCTGGGATTATGGGAGGATCTGTTGCTGGGGATTGACAGGAGTCCCACCCAATGGGAGGGGGCTTCTGATCATACAAGATTTTTAGAGGACCTATCCTGGTGTCCAAAGCCCACCAGTAGGGAGGGTGTCAAAACAACAACACAGATGAGGTTGGATGGAGGCCAGCATCCTGTACTTCTGGTTCTGCACATGCCTGGAGGGCTTTGAGGGACAGAATGACCTTCAGTCTGTTGGCATTTGGATGTTCTGACCTAGTTGTCCTTGCTCTGTCTGGTTTTTCTGTTTTTGCCCTGTGGCTTCCTGTTGTTTGCTGGTCCTTGTTCTATCTCCTGTCTCAGTTTGATTGGAGACAGGAAGTAGAATAGTGGTCGTGTGGGGCTGAGGGGCCATGGGGTTTTACTATGTAACTGGTGCGTGAAAAGTTCTGGAGTTGGAGGGTGGCCTTGGTCATACAATGATGGGGATGCACTTACTGAAGCTGGACACTAAAATATGCCTAAAATGGTAAAGTGTTAGTTACACCACGTCCGTAGCTGAGCCCCTTGTAGAAGGCCTGTCCCACGGTGGGCATCGCAGAGAGCCCTGCATGTGTACTCACAGGTTCCCTGTGACACCCTGCAATGGGCTTTTTCTCTATTCTCACTCTACAAGGAGTGAGGTACAAAGAGTTGGAGTAACTTATCAACAGTCATCCACTTACTGAATGGGGGGCAGGGCCTTGAGGCCAGGTAGACTGCATTTCTTTTTTCTCCTGTTTACTGGTACTGGGGATTGAACTCATGACCTCAGGCTTGCCAGGAAAGCGCTTACGCTGCTGAGCTATATCCCCAGCCCCTAGACTGTGTTCCTAACCATGGGTACTTACATGGTCCAGATTACTGCTACTGCAGCAGATGCTCCCCCGCCCCCAGCCAGTATACTGCAGTTTGTTAGTCGCTCAAGTGACAGTTTCTGTTACTTCTGTTTCTTAGAAACAGCCGGTCACTGTGATGCATAGCTGGTCACCATGATGCACATCGTAAGAACCAATCCCCAACTGACAAGCCATTCTGCCTTGGACCTCCTGCTTGCTTATCCCGTGTAAGTCCTAGACCTCCAGAGAGCGGGGCCTGATATTTGGCAAATGATCCTGATCAGTGCCCGTTGACATAGAATAAATCTGCCTCCAAATCCTGGGTGTCATTTCGGTGTTTCTTGCTGTGAAGTTCCAACATTCTAAATTCCTACATGAAATTCCAAGAAGGTTCAATCCGTCTTGTCTGGAGCCAACCAGGAAGACCTCCCAGGATGGGGGCTGGGTAGGCTGCTCCATGAGGGTGCCGCCCTCTGCCCTGGTTATGTTCCCAGCTTTGGGGTCCCAGAGAAATTCCATTGCAAACGGGCATTTGGTTCTTTTTTTTTTTTTTTTTGCGGTACCAGGGATGGAACTCAGGGCACTGCACCTGCCAGGCAAGCGCTTATGCCACTGAGCTATATCCCTAGCCCTGCAAACGGGCATTTGGGATGGTTGTATCAGTAAATCATTTGGCCTGACATCAGATCTAAGGTATCCCATTAAAGGTCTGCTTAGTTGTGTCCCAGAGGTAAATGAAGACTTGAACATAGCATTTTCTGACTGGTCCCAGGTGTAAGGTTTGGGACCCTGTGTTCTGGGTCTCTGCGATTGACAAGTCATCCCACTTGCTCAGTTTGCCCTGCCCTGAACTCCTCAGCTGCTGTGCTTGACATATTCCTGACGCAACCCATTTATCTAAAATCTCCCAGTACTGGAGCTTTCCAGGGCTCATGGGGGGGCGGGGGGCGTGGAATATGGTGTCAGGATCCAGACACAGCCTGTGGCAATTTCTCTAGCCTTTGCTTTGGAATAATGAGCAGACCTTGCTGGCCTGGTCTCTCCCTGCTGGGGAATGGCAGGAAGTCACTGCACCCGGCAGGAAGGCTTGGCTAGTGACCCCGGTGCTCAAGATGTAGGCATTGGTCCCATTAAACAGGCACCAGCTTATGGCACAGCCGCTGAAAGAGGGGCCTCACGTGCTACTGCGTGGGGTGGTCAGCGAGGGGCGGCCCAGCGGGTACACAGGCGTCTAGCATGACCGAGGGGTGTGGATAGGCGCTCATGATGATGAGTTTTCTCCTTTGCCATCAGGGTTTGGGGTGCTGGAATCACCTACTACAGGTGATTTTTAGGTTTTGTCCAGAGCAAACTGGATGAAACATGCAGAAACTGGCGAAGTTTTACATTAACAACAGGGAAAAAACAAGTCATGCAGAGTGAGCTTGGGCTAGGTAAAAGTAGGGAAAAGGAGGAAAAGAAAAAAAGATATACACTACAGCGCACGGTAACCCGTCCTGGAGCGAGAAGCAGCCAGCACCAAAGGCCAACTGTCCCTTTTTATATGTCCCGCGCTGACGTCACGTCAAGGTCATCCTATCAAAAATCCTACTGCGTTCTCGCGAGAAGTCCACATGCGGGGCTTTGAGACTTGTTCAGTGCATGGGTCCCTGCAGTTTACCATGCGGCCTTTCCCAGCTAGCTGTGGGAGCACCATGTCTTCCTGCGTCACTTTTACCTTCCAAGGTGGGCCAAAGAAAGGAGGTTTCACTGCGCATGGGTCCAGGTTAGAGCTCTCAGCGTGTTTGTTCTGCTGCTGCAGCGGCACAGTGCCTACAGAGGCTCCTGCGGCGCTAGTGAGACTGGTCCAGCGGGATCCACTCAAGCGTGCGTTTTCAGAGGGGAAGGTACATAGAGAAGTGACTTTAGATGAAAAATGCATGGGCTTTCTGTTTGCGCAGAGCTGGGATTTCATGAGGCGACCCCAGCCCTAAAAAGCACTGTGCCGATGGCTGGCAGCTGTGGCCTGCTGTGCAGAGCCTGGCTGGCGGAGGTCTGCGCAGACCAGGAGGGGCCCTGTTTCTGTTGAGCAACAAAGGCCCTCTCCAGGTATGCAGGGAGAAGATTCCTGAGCTACCACCAGTTTTTAAGGAAAACAGTGTTGACCAAGAAGTTTCCCCCGAGGCAGAGTTGGTAAAAAGAAATATTTGTGGGTCAAGTCCTATTTCCTGCTCTCTAATACATAGGTCTTTCTCTCACGTAAGAATTCCAAACTGATGAAGACAAAGGTTATTGTCTCTGTCGGGCAGCTCTCTTCAGCTCTGCCAACCCATGTATAACAGCAACAACCAACGTAATAGTTAACACTTATGAAGCCCTGCCTTTGGCTCTGTTTGTTCCATGGGATTTTAATCCTCTCTGGCGCCCACAGGGAATCCGTTTTACAGATGCGAGGTGGAGAGGAGTGTGGGGCTCACTCATGGCTGAGTAGATGGTCTGTGGCCTGATGGGTGACACTGGAGCATCCGGGTCATTACAAGACACGTTCCCGCCTTTGACTTTTTCTTTTCCTTCTGCCAGAAATGCAAAGATGCAGAAGGTAAGAGTGTTCTGTGAGACCCAGAATGGATGCTAGGTAAGATTGTTACATCTATGACATGGAAAACCCCAAGAAATGCTGCTTTCCAGTCTGATCAGAACTTGGTACGAACATGAGAAGCGGCAGCGTGGATATCACCCTGCCACAGCCTTCCTTAGGCCTGGCGTGTTCCCGTCGTGGCCAAACATGTACATCGAAAGTGGTGGACCATTCCACACACAGATCTTACGTGCGTTGCATGATAGGTAGAAAGTGGTGTAAAATTACTGATAATTATCTAAATGTTTAATTTTTCTGCATAGCCAGACCTTGGTATGTAATTGCGATGCAACTGCTTTGAAACTTGTGGAATTTGATGCTGGATGCATTTTGCTGTGAGAATTTTGTGGTTTGGTAACTCACAAGCTGGAATTGATGGCATCAGTTGCCCCTCTAACTCGTTACCCTTTCCAGCCAAAACTGTTTGCGTCTTTTGTGGAATTTGTCACGCCTCCTGGAACCAATTAATGAAGAATACCAGGGTACCACTTGTGGAGGACCACCGAGGGGACTCTCCTTGAAAGAGGAGCAGTTGCCTCCGTTGTGGCTGAGCCTGACCCTGTTTCCATGTACTGATGTGCAGAGCTGGCCAGGACACTTCCTTATGCCTTCAGTTGGCTTTAAGCCATGTGTATCGGTCTAGCCCAGGTGCTGCTGGTAGTCTTTGGAGGTGGCAGGTGAGGCGGGATGTGTGAGCTGATACTCCACGCTGTCGGCTGGGGTGGAGCCGTAGGATAGGGGCTGTGACTTCCTGGGGCTTCAAACATTACACATCAGAGCTGAAGCACTGACCTCAAAACAGTAGATACTATCTCAGTTGTGTTATGCAGGTTTCTCTTTCTGCAGATCCTTCTCTCTGCATATGGCAGAGGTGATTTCAGGCTTCCTACCCAGCCCAGCTCGCGGTACTCACCTGCCTCCCAAAGTTCTCAGAGTCACTTGTCCTCCAGCTACTCCCTTCTTCACCAATGAATAAAACCTGGGTTCGGCCCTGGGTCAAAGCTTTTTGTTCCCGATGGCCAGCATCGTGGCTGGATTTAGGACCCCTTGGCTCCCCATAACTACAAATATGCCTTAGTGTCTTTATTCTTGCCATGGGCTGCACTGGAAGTGGTAGACTGGAATTAACCCACTCGGATTCCAGTAACTTTTCGTGGGATCACAAATACAGACTTGCTGGGCTGTGAGGAGGACTGGGAAGGGCTCTCTGTACCACTGTGCTTAGAATGGTATTTAGAAGCAAATTTCAAACACTAAGGCAATTGAGCAAGAAACGTTGAAAGCGAAGAAGAAGCTTTAACATTTCAGCTCACAGCATATCTTTCTGCCTTTTAAAAAAAAATTATTTTAAAATTTTATTTATTTATTATTTTTGGTACTGAGAGTCAAACTCAGGACCGTGTGCTTGCCAGGCAGGCACTTGTGCCTCTGAGCTGTATCCCCAGCCCTCTTCTTGCCTTTTGAACAAGGGTTCTTTATTTGTATTTCGTACAAGGCTCTACATTGAGGTGGTTGGGTGTGTGGTGATTCCTTTTTCACAAGACGAAGCCCCAGTTTTCCAGGTATAAAATGGAAACTGTGAAGGTTTGCTTTTTTTTTCCTGGTTCCAGTTAGTTATCTATGATCAACTGGTGTCTAAAAGTATTAAGTGGCAAATTCCAGAAACAATTCAGAAGTTTAAATTGGGTGCCATTCTTTGTAGCATGACGAAATCTTGAACCTTGTCACTGTGTCCAACCCTGGATGTGCACCTTCTGTGGTACCAATGAGGCACCATGCAAGGGCTTGGCTGTTTGGTCCTGTTTCTTGCTCGTGGTGACCAGTGGCTGTAGTGCTTATGATTGTCATCTAAAGTGGATTTTTGCTATGTTTTTTGGCCTCTGCTTTGGTGCTTGTACTTCTTTCTGCTGCTGCACCCCAGCGCTGTTCTAGAGAACAATCTCCTTCCTGCTGTAGATGGTCTTGCTGGTGTAACAGAAATGCACCCTCCCCCCAACCAGTACACTTCAGTTTCTTAGTTGCCCAGGTGACAGTTCCTGTTCCAGTTCTGGTTGCTGCTGTCTCTTAGAAATGGCTCGTCACAATCCACGGTCTTCAGGACTCACCCCAAACTATTAATGTGAGCACCAAGAGGGTCTCCTTACAGCTTGCACATATGAACCTTGCATGAACCCATAGCAACAAATTAGATGAAAAGCAGCAGACTGGGAGCCTGAAAATCAACAACATACTCTATATAGCAGACCTCAGAAAATCCTCCAACTCTATTCTAGAACTAATCTTTAAACTCAGTTCATACCCTGAACTAACACAGTGAGAACAGGCCAGGGAGATTTCAAGCCCTTATACCAAGCATCATAAGTTCGTCCAATGCCCAGCTGCAAGGGGTGGGGAGCAGTAATACTGGAGATCAGGAGGAGGGAGGAGGAGAAGAAAGGGCCTTTGGCATCGAGGCAACGGGACAGAGCCGAACGGGTCACCGAGGTCACCCCGATGGGGGCGTGTGCCCTGCGGCTGCTCTGCTGCAGGCCATGCTGAGGGTGCCCCATGGACTGGACCCACCCCCACCCATAGCATGGCGACGGGGTGGAGCCAGCCGGTCTGCTGTGAGCATATGTGCTTTCCCACCTCCAACCATGGCAGTTTGTATACACCCCTGTATGTTATAGTATAGTCTGAGGCAGCTGTATCTCTTCCCAAGGTGAGAGTCCAAGGATATAGATAAACCCAGGAGTACAGTTATTATCACAGGGAAGATGACTGACTGAGTGGTAGGGCAACGGAGATGAGGGAGGAGAAAATTGAATGATCAAACGGGCCATCATCTGTGTAACTGAGTAACAAAGGTGAAGGTAGCATTATGCAGGACAGCATCCAGAGCTAATTCCCTTCTGTGTTCTCTATAATTCTGTATTTCCTCAGTCGTTTTTGTATTAACAGAAGTGAAGATAACTTTATATTATACAGCATCCAGTGCAAATTCCCTATTATCTTCTCTATAATTTGGTATTTCCTTTAATGTTTTTGTGTTAACTAATGTGAAGATAACTATGTAATACAACATCCAGTGCTAATTCCCTACTATATTCTGTATAACTTTGTATTTTCTGTATTGTTTATGGCTTTTCTGGTTCATATGTCTCCATTCTTTTGTCTTTAAAATAAAATTAAAAAAAAAAAACCACAAAGGGCCAGTCATGCTGTGCCTCTCGGCATTTGGGTTCTGCAGAGGACTGGCTTCACCCTGCCCTCTGTCTAGGGCTGCAGGGTTCAGTTCTGTCCTCGTGGCACTCTCAGTGTTCTGAGCGCTCCCTCCTGCAGCAGTTACTTCCTTCTGGAAGCCTGGGAGAGCCAGCCCTGAGCTCCCTTCTGCTTGAGGGAAACGATCTGTGTCTTGGGTCCACAACCACAGCTCCCCAGCTCAGAGAGGAGGAGCCCAAGCCCAGAAACGTGCTTAGCAACTGTTGCATTTCCATGGCGTCTCCACTCTGGTGCAGAGACACAGCTGTGGAGCCAGCAGCTGGTGCCATTTTCTTTGTGGAGGAAAGGAAACAGCCTAAGTGAAAGGAAGCATAAAGGAGACGGCAGTGTTCTCAGACACAGACCCCGGGCTGGTGTTCAATTATTTGAGGATGTTTTTACTGTGCTGCATTTTGGGGGGCATGCCAGGGCCTGATCATACGCTCAGATACCTGGGGTGGGGGGATCGAGAAAAAGACAGAGACAACATTTCAACATGTAAGAGGGACAGGCAAGAGATGGCCTCTAGTGAACAAGCTCACCAGCCTTCACAATCAACTCATTTTTATTGCCAGCAAGAAGCATAGGGGATGAAGTCATGTATCATTTGTGACACGGGGCAGGAGTTTGAAAATAAGGAGCGGGTGTCGCTTCCAAAGAGGTAAAGGCTCAAAGAAGAGCAAGCCCTTCTCCCTACCGAGATCATAGCACAGGTTCGCAGGGAGCTCGCTTCTTTCTGTTGTCCTCAGTGGGTATTATCTTGCCCCGAGAGCTCTGTGATTATGAGACTTCCCCACACAGCCAGAAAACATGCAGCTTTCCACATAATTTTCCATCCCCCAAGCAAGACCACGCAGGCCTCAGGACCGTGGGGCTGAGGCCGTCCGCTTAACGCTTGCACACCCCGGTAAGTGGGCTTACACAGCCACTCCCCAACAGTTCCCCCTTTTTGTTTTTCTAGTTGTAGAAGTTGAAACAGCATGACTCGAGGTTGTAGAGCATCCAGATGTTGCCGGGTCTGGTGTCTCCTGTAGCCGACTAGGAACACAAACAGAAGACACAAACACATATTAACACAATTAGTCCATTATAGAATCCAAAATGGGCCTTGTGGCAGCGGACACTGCTGTGGGTTTGCAGATCTCTCTGCATGGCCACAGGTTCCAGGTTAGCACCCACAGTGGTGCTCCATGACCTGTTAAGAGATAAGCACACCCTCGCCCCCATGGTACTAACTGCACTGGGCCATCCCACTGCCTGTTTGGACGTCTTTTCATGGGGGTTGTGTTCTAAGTGTGCTTGTCAGTTTGTCCTTTTGCCAGTAAAGCTCTGATGGAGTAGTATGTTTACTCTCTGCATGTGGGTTTAAAAATTCAAGGTAAAGATAGCAAGAGCTAATCGTGCCCATGGAGGTAACCATATTCCGCCCCCCCCCCTTTTTTTTTTGTCTTTTTGAGACAGAGTCTTCCTATGCAGTTCAGGCTGGCCTTGTGCTCACTTTGTAGCCCAGGCTGGTCTCAAACTCACAAGGATCCTCCTGCCTCAGCCTCTCGAGTGCTGGGATTACAGGCATGTGCCACCATGCCCAGCTGAGGATTTGAAGGTTTTTACTGAACATTTATAGATTTCACTGTAGTTTTCCTGCCTTGCTAACTCATAACGGTGCTCAGCTACTGGTATCACTGGAAGCTGCCAGAGGGATCGGCAATTGGCGCCCCTGTTTATGTCTAGCTTATTACTATGGCATTGTTTTTATATATCTTTTGGTTGTACTTTTCTTCTGAGTGTTCAAGACTAAGTTAAAGTGAGACCTGTATCAGTGAAAGTGTGTCTATCAAGGTCAGTTAGTCTCCTCAGGCATTTCTTTAGAACCGTATGTGGAGCCTCTTAGCTCCCCTTTCCGTGTCAGCGTTGCGTGACCCTGTTGCTTTCTGTGAAAGCGTGGGAGACTTTCTCTCTTGATGCTCTCTAGAGATCCTGCTCTGGGCTTGTCACAGTCTGGAGGAGTCCACATGAGTAATCCTGAGGGAAAGTTACTGGAATTCCAATTAGTAGTTCCAATCTACCACTTCCGGTGCAACCCATGGTGAGAATAAAGAGACAAACACATACCGGTAGTTAATGGGGCCCCTGGGGGTCCTAAGTCCAGTCAAAACAATGGCTAATCAAAGGCCTCAACCCAGGGCTGAACCCAGGTGCCGTGATGCATCAGGAGTTCTTTTCTGAGCCTCAGTCTCAGCTGCAGCACAGCGTCACTCGGCCTAGATCACACGTACTTGTTGGGAACTATCACACATACTAGTTGGAAACTATAGACAGGCCATCACTGACCTGTCATGTTACTTTAAAGGCTACGTATCAACACCTTGGCTAGACCAATTTGCATTGCTTAAAGCCAACTGAGGGGTAAAGAAATATCCTAGCCAGCTCTGTACATCAAAGTACATGGAATTAGGGCCAGGTTTAGCCAAAATGGAGACAGATAGTATTCTTTTAAGGAGAGCCATTCCAGTGGTCCTCCACAACCTTCCATTGGAAACCCTGCTGTGGAACACTGTACCTTATTGATTCTTGTCCTCTGGAGTCCGGCAGTCTCCCTGCTCAGGAGATTGGGTGACTCACCAACATTGTACAATCTCATAGAAAAGGTTCTCTCATGTACTGGGTCTTTGTTGACCTTGGAGGGCAAAAATATTGGCTGTCCTCTTAGCCTAGTTACCTTTCTAGTTTTGCTCTTTAAACTGAAGAGAAGATGAGTGACATCAGTTCTGCAGAGGGGACAGCGTTAACTATTATAATCTCACCTAAATATCAAGCACTTTGAAATTGAGCCAGAGGATTGTTATTTTTTATCAACCATGATTGTTTTTGTAGTTGGATCCCTGCAAAATGTTAACAGACAATAATTACATAGATTACAGAGAAAACTTGAGATCAAGAACCACACATAGCATTTTAGCATGACAGTCATGATGACATTTTGTAACACACTTAAATCTCCATCTTAGTATAGAATAGAGTGGCATATATAACATATACGTTGTCTTAAGTTTTTTTTAAAAAAGGCTATTATTTGACTGGTGATCTCATGCTGGTTTGACATATACCTCTTCTCACAAGAAGGCAGAGCACAGGAGAAAGGCAGATATCTGAGTAGAAAAAAGTTACCACCTTAAATAATCTTAGTTTTCCACCTTAGAAGACCTGTACACCAGAAGGCATGATTACATTTAGTACACCATGAAATTAACAATGATTGTCATAGCCATGTGGAAACTTTTGTCTCTTAATTTAGTTTTGTACCTTTTTAATGAAAGCTTGTTGTTTTACTCACAAAAACTTAGCCTTTTAATGATGACCAGTGTAAATGTATCACAGTAATATGCTTAGAAATGTTTACAGGGGTGTGTTTCCCATAAGGCAATGGAAATTACTGGGGTCCCATTACTGAACAAAGACTAGAAGAAAATATTTCCAGGCAGTTTCTCCTTTATTCACCAAGGGGCGTCCTGTCCGACAGTTTTCCTAAGCCCAAAGGTCCCTATTTAATTATTTTTTAAAAAGTTCTGATGACCCATGAGAACCAAATCACAATTAACACATTATTTTTGAGCAATGACAGACTCAAGTAATTGTACAGAGATTACAATATATATTATATTTGTAAAACCAATCTTGACATCATTTTGATCAGCTGGCAACCTCGGTGGAAGTATGTCCTTGGTTCTAATAACATCTATAAGCCAACTTTAATTATAGGCAAATGTTTTAAAAATCCAAAAAGGCAAAAAGAAGAAAAAATTATTGAGATTAAATGAAACAGCTGTAAGTAGGGTAACCAGTCACAGATTGAACAGAGAGACAGACAAGCACACAGAAGACAATTTATTTGTAAAACTAGGGTGCACTGAGATGTACTTGGCCAAGTTGAATTATAACTCTTTTATATAAGACTAACCAAGATTTTTATAGATCAATTAACAAAGCTCTCTGGTAATAAGAAGGAATAAAACTCTTACTGATATTTTCTTCTGATTTTTTTGTCTTAAGAATTTTGATAACTCTCTGCCCTCTTTTTGCATGTAGCCTACAGCTCAGTCACCTCTATACCTTTTCTTTCTTTTAATTGTGTAGAGATCCCCCTCTGTGAGATTTAACAGAGCTTAGGCTAACATTGAACTTTGATAAGATCCAGTTCCTACATCTTGACAAGCTTTCAGATAATTTCCAAGATTTTTTTGTGGCCTCGACCACCACAAGGGCCTGTTTGCAATCTTTGTTTGTATTTTTAAAAGCCAGTTGAAGCATGATAATTTCAGTCACTTGTGAATGAGGAATCTTTCTGGACTGCCTCCTGCATAGGTGGGACTGTAGGTGTGCACCACAATGCCCAGTGTGGCCAAGGGAGGCAGAGAGGGGGAAGCCGCTTCTGCACTTCAGAGCTCCCCGCTGGCTTGCTGTGGCAGCCTCGTTTCCCCGGCTGGCGTCCTATGCTGCCAACGCTGCCACCACAGCTAGAGTTGCTGCTTCTGCCCCAGCTGTTGCCCCGTCTGTCTCTACCAGCCCCACTGACGATTGCACTGCCATCTTGCATGTGCTATATCAGCCTCTCAAATTTCTGGAGGTATGGGCCAAGAAAGAGTCTCTCTGCTTTTTCCCTGTATTTTCCCTTTTCCTCATGAAGGGGAACAGTGGCCACTGTGCTAACCATTGCAGTACATAAGGGCCTTGACACAGTTTTACTGTGCTGTGTGTCAATAAAGTGTCCGGGGTGATTTGTCTGTCCTGGCATGGGCCCTCGTTAGATTTTCACCCACTCTATCCCAGTTTCTGTGTCCAAAGTCCCATCTGTGGGAACTGTGGATTATATTTTGTAGAAAGAGAGAGGGTGCTAACTTGGACCCTTGCCTATTTAAATAGCATATGCAACAACTGCAGGTATCTTTGTTCCTCTTTGGACAAATTCTGCCCCATTATCCTGGTTGTAAGAAAACCTTTCTGCAGGTCAGTGACTTAGCGTCACTGTTTCCAAACTGGCTCCTGTTGGCCGTCCCACAGATTTCCTTGACACCACCTTTTAATTCCTTTCCCATGCAGGTGGACCTTTCCCCCCAGGTCACGGGAAGTCCCTGTTTGGGCGCCATTTGCTGATCATACCCTGGGATACTGTTGGGAGGTCGACAAGGGTACAAGAAAGACAGACAAAATTTCAACACGTGAGAGAGACGCAAGAGATTTGCCTCTCATGAACAAGCTCACCGGCCCCACAATCTACTCATTTTTATAGCCAGCAAGAAGCATAGGGGGACAGAGCCATGTATCAGTCATGACATGGTGGAAGGAGATTTTGAAAAATAAGGAGCGGGTGTCACTTCCAAAGAGGTAAAGGGTCAAAGAGGAGCAAGCCCTTCTCCGTACCGAGATCATAGCACAGGTTAGCAGGGAGTTCGCTTCTTTCTGTTGTCCTCAGTGGGTATTATCTTGCCCCGAGAGCTCTGTGATTATGAGACTTCCCCACACAGCCAGAAAACATGCAGCTTTCCACATAATTTTCCATCCCCCAAGCAAGACCACGCAGGCCTCAGGACTGTGGGGCTGAGGCCGTCACCTTAATGCTTACACAGCCTGGTCCCCAATGGGTGGGGGGGTATCCCTAATCCTCTTACTGACTCATTCGGCCCTATAAAAACCCCAAGGTTGTTGGAGCCAGTGAGTCTCTTTGGGAGATGAGGCCACTGCAGAGCTGATAGGTGGGTCCCCAAGGTCACTGGACCCAAGTACAGCAGAAGCACTGTGGCCCCTGTGGCACAACCTGTGCCTCCCCTGGGTCCAGCCCTGCTTGCCACTGTGTGTGGCCCTGTGAGAGCCCCTGGGCAGCATGCTTTGTAATTCCCCAGTGCTGGCCACTGCAGACATGCATGCTGTCTGTTACCCTAGAAGCTAGGGTAACACCATACATCCCCACCATGGCCCCTTCTGTCCCTGGGATCCTACAAGCTTCGCTGAGTGAATACATAAGCACTCAACATCTGCTCCTCTATGGAAAGTGGCTAAGATTTCCTGGTGGGCAGAGGAGGGGATGACATCAAGGGAGTTCTTCATCCAGCCCTCAATGTTGTGATCACTGGGAGTTCTTCATCCAGCCCTCAATGTTGTGATCTCATTTAGTGCCCAAGGCAAGAGGAAGGTGCATGGAAAATGTGCAGCTCAGCCTTGCTGAAGGCAGTATGAACAGCTGGCAGGGCTGGGATTGAAACCCCAGCTCTCTCCTTTCCCCACTGAGCCATACAAGTGACCTTAAATGCACAGATGTGGACAGTACTAACCCTCCCAACAGCAAGGCAGCACATGCAAGAACTGCTGGCTGGGCAGGTGCGTGTGGCTCTCACAACCTGGCCCAGGGCACCTCACACCTGTGAGCTGAAGAACCACACCTGGAGAGTCTGCTCTGCAAAGGAGACGGGACTCGTGTGTGCATGTCATAGGTCCCTGGATTCTAAAAGCAGATGGAAGTGCCCACTGTTCCATTAATTCCTGATATAAGCAATGTATGTCCCACAAGTACATTCAAAACATGTAAAATTTAGTAAATTTGTTAATAACTATCATGTCATTTCTACTTCTCTGGGCAGTACAACTCCTGGATCATGGTGGGTTCTTAACAGATACTTAGAATGAGTCTATGGACTTTTCATGTTTCCTGTTGAACAGTGTCAGTGCTCATAAGGAAGAACAATCTCACATTGTCCATATGGCAAAATAACACTAGCCCTTCATAAGGCGCCCACACCTTTAGCTTTCAAGTGCCTACAGGTAACTTATCTTACTCACCTTAACCCTCAGGGGCAGGCAGACCCAGCTTCCAGGGTAACAGACAAAAATGCTAAGACAGACAAGTTACCTGGTCTGGGGAAAGACCTCTGCTGTCACTTGGCAGGGGCAGAAGCACAGTCTGAATTTGCCACCTGGCGGGCTCCCGGCCAGAGGCCCGTGCTTTGTCCCTTCTCTCTGCATCTAGGCAGGAAGACCACTACCCCTGTGATAGAAAAGCTTGGAGTGGACTAAAATGTTCTCAGTTCTGTGCTCTCATGGCACACATCATCCTAAACTCCCAACACATTGTGGAGGGGTGAAGGGTTTCTGAGGGTCAAACCAAGACTCTTGAACATGCCAGGCTAGTTCTCCACCACTGAGCCACACTGCAGCCCCTAGCATGCTTTTAGAGACACACAGAGAAGCTGCTTTTATACACAGAACTGAAAAGGTAGACTTTGCCTAGAGAAGGATTAGAATCCCAAAGGAATTTCCTTTCCTTTTTTTTTTTTCTTTTCCAATCAATAAGCAATTTGTTGTATTAAGGCCAGGCCACCTGGAATGCTGAAAACTCCCAGTTCTCCAAGGTATTCCTGGCAGAAGTTGCCCTCGGATCTCAGGAGTCTCAGTGGAGAGAAACTGCAGTTGTTAATCTGCTGCTGCCATGCAAGAATGTGAATTGGCAGGTCTGGAGGCCAGGCTAGCAGGGGATCCCTCTGAAATTCATTACCAGACAGCTTGTGTTACTCAGGGGAGCTTTGATTACGTGCTGGCCTGCAGTGGGCCCGTGTGGGAGCCATGGAGAAGCAGTCAGCATCAGTGTTAAATGCTATTCTAAAATAAGATGGCTCAATTTTGATGTGCAAAGCAGCTGGGAAGCACAGCCATCCTCCAGTGTGGAAGTAAAGACTTCATCTGCAGCACAAACTCATTCACAGGAGCAGAGGATCTCTGTCCATCCCGTCCCCCGAGAGAGGAGAAGTCCCCAGCTTGGATCTTGGGACCGCTGTCATGATGTCCCAGGTGACTGTCCCCTCTGCCACACCTACCCTGCTGCCTTCCATAGAAAGCACACATTTCCATCATCGCAAGGTATTGCAAAATGACATTGTTTTCCTATAAGCTGGCACATCAAAGAACAGTGGGACCAAAGATCATTCTAGCAATTATTATGCTCACTTAAAAAGCAGGAGTTTCCACCAAAGAGGAGGAGAGAGGTGCAGAATGAAGGTGTTGGTGGAATAAATGTCCATATTTATCTGCTAACACACGCACACACACACTCACACACATGTAGTCAGCAAATGTCCTTCTCACCCATATCCCCAGATTCCTTTTTGCATATTTTAGTACTTAGGCCCACTGCACAGCCTAACTTCAGACGCATGCTTCCCATGTCCCACGGTCTGGTGCCTGGAAGGCTGTGGCGTGGACAGGCAGTGCAGCCTTACCTGATGTCCCCACTGTGTCTCACTGGACCATCCAGCCAACCCCAGCTTCCGTCCTGCCACTGTACTTGAGGCTGTATTGGTGAGAACAGCAACTATGCGCTGTCTTTCTCATTTGGAGGACACAGCGTGTCACGTGGTGCTTCTACGTCATATAGCTTCTGTAAATGATGTGGAATAAAATGCAAGTAGAATGCTCTAGAAGAAGAGGGTGTGGGGGGAGCAGGAGAGGAGAGATACTGTGTCCTGTAAAAATAAGCTAACTGAGCTATGGTGAAAGATGGCTCCTTTTTGAAAAGATCAACAAAATCTCAGCCAGCTTGAAAAGAGGAAAAGAGGAAACTGAGGTTATTAAAATCTGAAACATAATCCGAGCGCTCAGGAAGCTGAGGCAAGAGGATTGGTACGAGTTTGAGGGCATCCTGGGCTGCAAAGTGAGTTCACGGCCAACCTGAACGGTGTAGTGAAACTCTCAAAAAAGACCAAGAATAAATAAGTAAATAAAATCTGGAGTAAAAGGAAAATCACTAGATGTCTTAAATAAAAAGGGTTAGAAGGGCATACTATGAAGAATTGTAAGGCAACAAATTCAATAACCTAGAAAAAAAATGGAAAAGGTGCTAGAAACACAGAAACTCGCAGGCTGATTGAAGAAGAGATAAAAAGTCTAAACAGACCTAAAATAAAGAAATTGACTTAGTCATAAATTGTTTCCCCCCCACAGAGTAAAACCCAGACCCAGATGGCTTTCCTGGTGAACTCTACCAAATGTTTAAGGAGGAGGTAACATTGTTCCTTTACAAGCTCTTCCAAAACACAAGACGCAACCCTTCCCAACTCACTCCAGGGGGTCAGTATAACCCTGATACCAAAAGCATGCAAACATTGTAAGAACTGCTGTAGGCCGCCATCATCACCATCACCACCATCATTATTATTTTTATTATTATTATTATTTTGTCTTTTTGAGACAGGGTCTCGCAGTGCAGATCAGGCCGGCTTTGGGCTCGCTTTGTAGCCCAGGCTGGTCTCGAACTTGCAATGATCCTCCTGCCTCGGCCTCCTGAACGCTGGGATTACAGGTGTGCGCCACCATACCTGGCTAGGGCATTATTTCTTACAAGTGTAATTGTAAATCCCTGAACAAAATACCAGCAAATCTAATCCAGTGACATAGAAAGATAGTTATATACTATCACCTAATAGGAATGATCCCAGCAAAATAAGTTCTATTTAACATGCAAAAGCAGTCAAGGGCCAGTGATATAGCTCAGCAGTACAGCGCCTGCCTGGCAAGTGCAAGGTCCTGAGTTTGATTCCTGGTACCAAAGGAAAAAGCAGTCAAGTCAAATAATGAACAAACTATTAGGATAAACACCACACGAGCTTCTCAAAAGACACAAAAAGGTATGTGACAAAATTTAACAGCTTCTTATGGACAGAAACAAAAAAACACTAACATCATGCTTAAAGGTAAAAATGGAATTTTCCCCTTGAAATCAATAGCACGACAAAAATGTCTGATCTGACCACTTCTATTCAACATTGTTCTAGAGATTCTTGCCCATTAGTCCAAGAAATAGAAATGAAAGTACCCAGGAAGAAGTAGTATAACTACTGTACTTACAGATAACATGATCTTGTGTATTGGAAGCCCTAGGAGTCTACAAAGAAACCCTTAGAACTACTAAAGGAGCTCAAAAGGTTACAGGGTTACCAGAATACAAGATTATAGGAATTACAAAAGGTTACAAGAATACAAGATTAAAATACAGAAATCATGTGCATTTCTGTATACTCACAGTCCAAAAATGAAACTAAGAAATTTAACAACAAAAAAAGCACAAGACTTGTATGCTAAAAACCATGAAACACCACTGAAGGAAACAGATTGGAATACAGGAGGAAATGTCCTCTGTACCTGAGTTGAAAGTCTTGATGTTGATGAAATAGCGTTACTCTGCAAGTTGATACACAGAACCCACAGAGACAGAGTAGACCGGGGTTGCCTGGGGCTGGGAGCGAGCCGGGAGTGAAGGGCCAGTGAGGACTGATAGGCTTGGGGTTTCTCGTTGCAGTGACAAAATGTCCTAAATTAAATGACAGTGATAGTTGCATGTAGCTCTACTTAATCTCTTCAAAGCCAATGAAATGTATACTTAGAAAAGTCAATTTATGGCATATAAAATATTTCTCAATAAAGCTGTCCTTTAAAAAATGAAATTGCTGGGCCTTGTGGCACATGCTTGTAACCCCCTGCCTTCATGAGACTGATGCAGGTTTAAGGCAAGCCTGGGCGACAGTAAGTTCAAGGCCAGCCTGAACTACATAGCAAGATCCTGTCTCACAAAAAAAAAATTAAATGTAATCAAAATAGTCTGCATAAATATGTGTATCCTTGTAAATAGCAAGGAAAGACTGTTGTATATTGATACAACTGTACAGATGTGGGAGGTAAATGTTCAAGTGAAACCAACTCCTACCGTTAGATGAAAGGGAACTCAGTTCAGGTCAACGTATTTTTATGAAGCATCTATGTGTGGCAAGTAACAAGATAGATGCTTTCCTTTGTTTCTTTGTCATAGCAGGATTCAGTAGGACCTAGATGTATTTCACACAAGAGGGAGCTGAGGTTAGGGGACTCGTTCAAGGTTTCACAGCTAGTAAAAGGCAGAACTAGGATTTAGACCAAAGACTAACTCCTACTAACCACTGCACAAAGAAAAATCTGACAGTAGAGGTAGAAGATAATATTCTAGCTCTCTCTCTATTAGGGATCAGAAGAAGTTCCCAAAAATGATTTTGGAGTTAGTGTTTGGTGTCTGATTACAAACAAAACAAACAAAAACAGGTGAGAAGCCTGCCTCTCTGTGTAGCTAATCCCCCGTCTCATAGTTTAAAGACTTTGGAACGCAGGATGGAATCATGCTGCTTTTCCCAGCAGTTGGCTGGCATCTGTTTGAGGATGCCGTTTCCTTTTATGTTGTGGTTGTTCTTAGCATTTTCCTAACCCTAAACCAGATATGCGCACAAAAGTACAAAAATTAAATACAAGCCATAGAGGGACGACCCCTCACCGTGTAGAAGTGATCTGGATTCGAGGTCATGATGGCTCAGGACAGCTCTCTGAACCCAGCCGTGGTGCCCTTCCACAGTGTGGAGCTGTTGCTGGGAAGTCAGGGACAGCATCTCCCTCATTTGCATCTTTGTGAAGGCAAATAATGAGGTCTCAGGATCACTAGAAATTTGCATAATGTGTTTGCATTTTGTGATTTTTCTATGCAGTAAATCACCCACCAGATACTCACTATTCCCTGCAGGTCCAGCTGTCCTGATTCCAGGTGTCTCTGAATCCAGGCCTCTCTTGTCTCCACTTTAACCAAGTCTCGCTCTAATAACCCCGGTTACTCGGTGTCACCAGATCCAACTCAGCTGGCTTAGCAAAGGCTGTGGTGGAAGGGAGGCTGCCCCCATGAGCCAGAGCTGTTCCCCAGCACACGGATCCCCCTCCCCTAGCCTGCTCTGTCTGCTGGTGTTGCTTTTCTTCACCCTAATGCTTAGTAAACTATGATCTGGGGGTGTCTCACCCAGCCCTCCTCCTCATCGCTGAAGGAGGGCAGGTGGTGACCAAGGCCACAGGCTGTCCCCCACCCACCTGCTCTTTCTCTGGATGGTTCTTGTGGGAAGGCCCCGAAGTATGAATGACTTGAGGCAGAGTAGGGAGGGAAAATACGTACACAAACCGGTTTTTTTAAGTGCAACATTGACCTTGATGTTGCATACGGGGATTCACATATGCTTCAGCTCTGCATTGTACGGTTCAAAAAAGTCAGCAAGAAACTTCTCAGAGAAGGAGAGAAGACTGCTTTGCAGTTTGCACTGCAAATATGCACTAACATTTTCTTTTAATATAACAAAAGATGGTTTATTAGCATTAAAAAGATGGAAAAGAAAGAAGATAGACGGCCACCGGCCACCGTGAGGTGGTAGGGGACTTAGAGGCGAAAGCCCGAAATGTGCAATACCATTTAACAAGGCCCCATTTGGACCCTAGAGTAAAACATTTTAAATGTATTTTCTCCTGCTGTCCTCCTACAATCCTATGGGATAGGAAAATACTGCCCCCTTTTTATGGATAAGAAAAACCAAGGGTCAGAAGGATTTGGAAATTTGGCAAAAGCACACCCAAGGCCAGCCAAGTAGGAAGCCGGAAGTCCTCCCGGGACCCTCTGATCCCACTGCTGGGCTCCCCATAATGTGTAGTCCCCAGGTGCGCCCGCCCCATCCTGGCATAGCCGAGGGGCAGGACTCAGTCCTGGGGGGCTGCTGACCACCTCAGCACCGAGTCCGGAGAGGTGGGTCACATCTCATGGGGCCTGAGTCTCGGTGGCTTGGAGGAGGGGATGGAGGACGCACGTCTCTAGGGACGGCGTGTGTGTGGGCCCTGAGACTGAAGGCAGGGGAGACGAGGTTTCTGCTAGGGAGGGTTGAGGGGCAGGAACACTGCCCCCAGGCCCTCAGTGGAAGGATAGGGACCTGCGAGTCCCTGGTGAACCCTTTAAGGTCTGACGCTGACCCTCATCCCTTCCTCGGCTGGGCTCCAGCAGGCTGGGGGCTGATGTGCTTTCCATCCAGGCTCAGCTCACGCCACCGCCACCTCCTCCAGCTTCAGAACACCGAGAGGCTGGCCGAGGGCAGCAAAGGTGTGTGAATCGTGGTCTCTTCACTCAAGTTTTTAAGCAAGTGTAGGCTTAGATATTGAGACATCTGCATCCTTCTTGTGTACAGCGGAGTCAGGGGCCTTTCCTAGAAACAGGACCGCTGTGCAGCACTTTGTATGTTTGAATAAGAAAGTCTTCCCATTACAGGTCCTCTGCGCTCTGCCCCAGGGGCCATGGTATCCTCCCATTCCTAGCTCTTCCCCTCGAGTCCTGAGTCCCGACAGGGAAAACAGAAAAAGGCAGCACACATCCGTACCTTACACAGTCTGCCTTTAGGGCACACAGGATGTTCCTGGTGTGAGGACGTCCCCGAAAGGCACCCAACCAGGGTGTCATGCTACTATAATACAGCTTACAAGTATGCATTTTATAAATGAGCGACACTACACTGTTATTTTTGTTCAAAATAGCCTGGCATCTCTTAAAGACACTTAGACAAGAATGGGTATGTTCAGGGTGGGAGGGCTTATAGATAAAAGAGGTTTAAGTAATTAAGAAATCTGGTAAATTAGCCATGCAGCTAACATGTGTGTTCGTTTCCCTTCTGTCCGGAGAGCTCCTCCCCTCTGCGCACGAGCTGGGGGTAGCAGCAGCCTCCCTCATGTGTCTCACAGCTCTCGGGGTCGCAGCCTCTATCGCCTGCTGTTCAGTACCCTGAAAAACATTCATTTACATACTTTATCCGGCCTCACGGTTATTTCAAGAAGTGAGTAAATTTGGTTTCTCTTGTTCTCCCTTGTCCGTGGCAGACAGCACACGTAAACCCAGCTCCCCTCAAGATGCTGGCCCGTCACCGCACCTCCCACCATCTTGGCATGTGTGCAAAGCCATTGTATTTTAAACTTTGTATTTTGAAATAACTTTTAAAAGAAGAGCAAATTTACCAATACAGTGCACAGTCTTGCAGCCCAGCTTTCGCCCTTCCATGCTAGTAGTTTTTAGTTATTTTTTGTTGTTTGCGCTACTGGGGATTGAACCCGGGGAGCGCTAAGCCCTTTTTACTGTATTGATGAGACAGGGTCTTGCTAAGCTGCCTGCTCTGGTTTTGACCACACCATCTTCTTGCCTCAGCCACCCAGGTGTGGCTGGGATCACAGGTGTGCACTACTGTGCCTGGTACACTGTGTTACCCGTGCTGCTTTTTCCTACCTGTTTCAATTTCCCCCCATCATTTCCTTTGAAGTGTGTGTGCAGCACATAATGCTTATACCCCGTGTGTGGAGTTGGCACCAGCGTACAACATGCCAACTCTTTTTTCATCCCCTTGCCTCCTCCTCTCTCCATCTCTTGCTCCAGGTCCCCTCTGAGAAAGATCTATTTTCCTTCCTTCTATTATCTAGTTTTTATTTTGCTCATGTAAGAGGAACTATGTGGTATTTAAGCTCGTGTGTCTGATTATTGCACTCACTCTTACGGTCTCAAGGCGCATCCACCTTCCTGCAGATGACTCACGTTCACCTTTATAGCCGAGCAGCGCCCTGCTGCGTGTGATATCACCTTTCGTCTGTCGATGGACACGTAGGCCGTGTCTAAGACTTAGCTTTTTACTTGTACTTTTTGGTATGCATGCAATGAATGCTAATGATAAAAGAAAAATTGAAGATGAAATGAACAGATGTTTAAGGTATGTAATATTTCACATGTAAAAATACAAATAATGATACAGGCATGTACCACAGATACCATGTTCTTTCCATGTTCATAAATATCTGTCGGGGAAGGAGGAACACTGTGGTGTCCCCTGCCCTCGGGAGTGTGGAGGGGACACATCCTTCGGGCTTCTCCACGCTCACCGACTCTGCTCCGATGGGGAGGGTCACTGCCCTGCGGAGGTGCTGCGGAGCCGTCTTTAGCTACTGGTCAGGGTGCAAAGTGTGAGCCTGTAGGGCAGGCTCCTCGGCCTCTGCTTCACTTCCTGTCTCATGTGGCAGACTGAGCAGGGGCCACGCCGAGTCTGCTGCTCTGACTCTCCCGTCTGTGGAGCTTAGCACTCCAGGAAGCACCCGGACTGTGGGAGTTGGTTCTGGGGTCCCGCTCGCCTCTCCTCATGTCAGGTCCCAGAGCCCCCATCCAGGGGTGGGGTGGCAGGCTGAGCTCCGGCTTCCCCTCCAACTCCTGTCGTTCCCACCTGCAGACTCAAAAGAGCCCTGATGATGGACTAGTGTTTGTGCCCCACCTCTTCATGAGTGGAGACCCTAAGTTGGGCGATGCACTAAGAGGTGGACCTTGGGGAAGGAGCCCTAGCAAATGAGATCACTGCCCTTATCAAAGAGACCCTCTGCCTGGCCTCCCAGTAGGGTTAGTACGAGAAGGTGCCGTCTGCAAGCACACGGGTCATTGATCGCACCAGCACCTTAATTGTGGACTTCTCTACCTTTGAGCCATGGGAAATGAATTTCTGCTGGTTATAAACCGTATAGTTCATGGTATTTTGTTACACCATTCTGGTCAGGCAAAGGTAACTCTACACCGAGGGTTGCTGTTGCTTGTGCAGTTAGTGGTAAAGTTATTATTTTTGATAACTATTTGCCTGGACTTTTTCTCTCTGCCAGAATGATAGAAGGAAAGATGAGCAAGTGGTTGAATTCTTGCACCCAGCCACACAGCCACACAGCCACGCCCCCGGACATATCCTTATTGTCATGGTTTTAAATACCAGTATACTTTGTGTAGATAGCGCGTGCTTATAATCCCAGCACTCTGGGAGGCTGAGGGACGAGGTTCACCAACCAGTTCAAGTCTAGCCTGAGCAACTTCGGGACTTAGCAAAATTTTGTCTCAAAATAAAAGAGGCTAACCCAAGATGAAGGCCCTGGGTTCAATTACCGGCACCACAGAATACTTTAAAAAAAGAATTACTTTGTATCATTATTCTCCTTATGAACTTTTTTGATTCCCTGTTGTACACTTAGCTTGCTTTCAGTTTCTCAATGTTATAAACACTACTGTATGATGATAATCATATCTGTGTGTGTTTTGATATCTGTTTAATCATTTTCTTATTCCTGTCATTCAGATAAGTTTTTACAGTGGTGCCTACTAGTAATCTTGAAATGTCATGGACCTTTTCCCGTTAACCATGGGTCAAATATCCAACAATCATACTCTGTTATGCTTTTATAGGATATAATTTTTAAATATTAAAGTAGCAGAGATACACAATTACAAATAAATTTTGTACAATTATGCAAAAATATGCAATTTTTAAATAAGACTTAAATACACATAAACTTAATGCAATATTTTAAAAAACACAAACACTTCATCTCATTCAGTGTGACACATTTCATGTTACCCTTTGATTCTTCTCCTTTATTGGAATACAGATTGTCCTTCAAACACAAACTGAAAAGAAGCTTCTGATTTTTATTAGTGGAACAAAATCTTCCTCTTTGTGTTCCTGTATTTAAGGTGTGAAAATTGAGGATGGTGAGGAACTTTTTGCCCAGTGGCGTTCTTTTTGCTGTTTTGTTTTTGGGGATGTTTTCACCCATGGGCTAATTAGTACCTCTCTAGGATGGGCTGAATTTCCTTGTGCAGGCCCCAAGCCTTTGGCTTTGCTCTTCTTGGAGCAGAGAGAGGAGTGGAGGGAACGTTTCCCATTCTGAGGGCCCAGTACAGCACCAGGTACAGAGAAGAGCTTGCAAACACTGGTCCAGATTCCTACACTGCACAGGGCTTGGGCTTCAAGGGTAGGCTCATGTAGCTAAGACTGCCGTCCATAACTAGTTCATGAGCATTATCCTGACTTCGCTCCTGTGAGGAGCCTGGTGCTGAGCTCTGAGACCATCACCTTACAGGAAGAGTACAGCACTTTCTCCCACATCCGTCTTTGTTTGAATAAGGCACGAAGAGAGCACTGATAGGAAACACCCTCCCGCACTGGTACCTGTTGGGCAGTGTGACTCCTTTAGAGCTGACCAGCTGAAAGAGGCTGAGTAAGACCGAGGAGTCACTCGGGCGGTCTTTATACTGTCTCCACCCTCCTGAGCCAAAATTACCACTTCGTGTGGCTCCTGTGTGGATCAAGGGATGGAGACCCAGAGCCAATCCCCCCCACAGAGCCAGGAGTCCATGGTCAATACTGGGGCCCCTGGGGAAAGGACGAGAGAGGTCAGTGCAGGGAGGGGGAGGAGCTACTGCACTGTATGGGCCCAGGACACCAGAGCCCCAGTAATGAGAAGAAGAAAATAAGGGACATTTTCTCTTTGCTGAGAGTTAAGTAACAACCTTATTATGCTGACTGAGATTTCCCAGCCTCCCCCCCTCTCTTCTTCCTCTGCCTCTTCTTGGAGTCTCCGGGCATTCTCTCTGGGTGACCTCTTCGATCTCTCCCAAAGCATTGCCCTAGCCTGTCTCCCCATACTAGGACCCCGGTCCTTGCTGGCTGTTCCTCTGTCACCTGACATGAGCCTCTGCCGCCTCCATCCTTACAACCTTACATCCTTCTTTCGCTGACTCTTCCCTGCGTCCCAGTGCCCCAGCCTGGTGCAGGCTCATCCTCTCCCAGTAGATACTGGTGCTGTCCTGCAGCCTTCACCCTGGTTCCAGACTCTCCCTTTCCTGAACTGGATGCCACAGTGTTGCCCTGGCTACTGTAAAGTCCCAGGTTCAACGGCGCTCACCTTGGCTTTCACATCTTCTGTGACAGCCATGTTAAAGTTTTCTATGCTGTGTTTTCAATATTTGCAGAAGGCGTTTCTGCTCTTCTACCTCTTTTTTCCAGCTTTGAGGCATTTCAGTCTTCTAAATTCCAAGATTTTTCCTTTAGCCAATGCTCTTTGTCTGTGTTCTGTGCTGCGGTTTTAAAGCTGACTGTAGTGTCTCTGCTCTCGCCTTTAATGTCTAATTAATGTTTCTTTCATGATTTCTCAAAGCCCCTACTCATACTTGGGGTATTTTTATAGTACTTCTTAAAACTTTCAAATCCATGATTAAATAAATAAACACTCAGAGGCATAAAATTCTTTACATATACAATCAGAAATGCCTGTATGTCACACAAACACTTTATATCCTGCTCAAAAGCCACAGGACACAGTAGGAGTTCTGAGTTTAAATTTGAGAAAGTTAACCACATAAAGAATCAGAAACGCATTCGATTCTTGCATATAGCTCCAGATGGGCCAGTCACCTCTCATGATCAATGTATGTAACTTAACAGACATGTTCCTCACGCAGTCACTGGGTGTTTTGTGTGGCTTGGCAGGGGTGATCAAATGAAAAGGTGTGCCCAGGTGAACCCTGGGAAAGAGGTCACAGTGTCTCGTGCGGCATGTCACATGCAGGGCCCTTTGTATCACAGAGGCATGTAGCTCCAGATCCTTCCACTCAGCGTCAAGGTGGGGCGTCTGGGTGCTCCACAAATGCGGGGGGGCCTTGGAGAGAGCCATGCTGAGGATTCACAGTCAGCCCCACTGTGCCTGACCACAGTCGCAAGCACAGCCTTCGGGAAAGAACAGCCACTCTTCCGTCCTCACTGCAGAGACTGAGTATATTCCAGCGCTCTAAAGCTTTCTATCTTAGGCATTTATATTCTTCCACCTGCTCTAGTTCTTGCAGTGAGAAATCTGACATGTGATCAGGTGTTTACTTCCCTGGGTCCTGAAACAACCTTTTTCTGTCTTTGCAGGGGAACCCTCTAGGACCCACGTGTTGAGTCTCGAAAGGGGATGTGACATTTACCTGCTGGACCCTGTCCCTGGCAAGCACCTCCCCACACAGGTACTTAGCAATGCTTGTTGAATGCCTGCGCAAACACCCAGTGCGTACCTCGGAGACTCAGCGCAGGAGGCTTCATGTGAATCTCTTCTTCCTTGGATTTTCTTCATAGCGTGAGCATGGCTGGGTTAACTTGACCCAGGTTTAGGCAGAAACCAGACTCCAAGACTGTGGAGGAAGGAAGGCAAAGGTCCAGATTTCTGCCTACACCGCCAGACCACAACTGGCCTGTGTGATGCAAGATTGCCCAGATATGTGACCCCTCCCTGCCTCGTCTCTCTGTCCCCAAGTGTTCACGTAGGACAGACAAGCTGCTATCATCTGTGGGCAGCTGGGGCCAGCAGCCTGATGTCAGTTCGTAGGTAGGGAGCCGTGAGGTATAAACCCTGGGGCTTTGTCGTTGGTTAGTTTCTACAGTGGCCTCTCTAGACCAGAGCTGGCTCCTTTCGGGCCGTGTCCCCGACCGCTCTTGCCAGGGCATCTGCTGTGAGTCAGTATGCTGGGATTCTCAGTGGTGGGATCACTTAGTCATGAGGCTGTTATCCCACTGGGCTGTAATTCCCCACTGCACAGTCATCTAACGCAAGACGTTTGTTGAGGCACCGCCTTGCAGATTCGACTGGACATATCCATCTTTGGTCTCTGCTCAGTGTTTTGCTGTTGAGTCCCAGTCCCCACACACAGGGGAACTGTTTGAGTCCTGCTCCATGATTCCTGGGAAAACGTTTAAGTTAAGCTGTAAAGTCAGGTGTCATTTCATAAGCTCAGGTTTAACTTTAAGTGTTATCAGTTTCGTCTTTATTCGAGGAGCGTTTATTGAGCTCCTACTTAATGCTTAGCAAGGCCCTAAGAGTGCAGTTAAACATGGCCTCTCCACACACATATCTTTGTAGCAGGCTCAGTCGACAGTTCAGTAAGCAATCATAACCTGATAATAAATGCAGTGTGGAGAAGGCGGTAGCATGGTACATGCTTTACTCCTTCCCCTCTTTCGTTGGCAGATAAATGGAACAGTCCATATATCATATATACAAATGAGCAAGTAATTATAAAGCAGGCACTGAAAAAACCATGCCTGAGGTCTGGACTGAGAGTACTTGCCAGCACCCTAGAGGGCCTTTGCCGCTTGCGCCCTACCCGAAAGCAAATCTCATTCCAGCCCCTGGTGGTGACCGCTCTCCTGCGTTAGAAGCAAGCATTTCCGGCTTTGCTTTTTGCCTTGCCTTCTCCTACGCGTCCCTAAAGAACCCGGCTTCATTTTGCCTGCTCTGGGAAGGTAGTGACCCTCCGCATCCGGCTTCCTTCGTTCAAACTTAAGTTTGTGAGACGTAAGTCTCCTAAGACGCGTGTCTGTCCGTGTTGTTTTGTAGAGTTTTGCTTTGTTTTGTCTATATCTGTACTGTCCGATTTTTTTCTCTTTTCATTTTTGCTGGTCTGTTGTGTGTAAAATGATACAGTATTCTTTGTGATTTTATGTGCCACATCCCTAGTTACCAAATAAGTTGAGTCGTTTGTTGTTTTTTTTCCATATATTTCTGGGCTGTTTGGATTTCTTCTTTGAAAATACCTCTTGTACATTTTGTCCATTTTTCTACCCACTGCTGTGCTTGATTCATAGTTGTATTTTTTGGTTCTTTTTAACTGTTGGTACATTTTAAGTATACGTAATGCTCACAGTCGTCATAGGGAATTTGAACCTGTACATGATACAACTTGGTTCTTTTTTTCCCCATTCTCCTCCCCTCTCTTTAACCTCCCTTCACCTCCTTTTCTTTGCTTTTCTTTCTTGTAGCAAAAATTGAACTCAAGAGCTTGCACTTGCCAAGCAAGTGCTGTGCCGCTGAGCTACATCCCGGCCCTTCCCCTCCTTATTTACGAAAGCTTTATTTCCATTTTTCCCTTCTTTCTCATCCTCCCCCCATTCCCCTTCCCATTTGAACAATCTTTTCCTATTTAACAGTATCTGCTATACATGTTGGTCCTTATTTACACTTTTGGTTTCTCATACCAGAGAAACAATGCAATTTTTACACATTTTCCTGATTTATTTCACTTAAAAGTATGGTCTTGAGGTGCATCCATTTAGCTAGAAATGTCTCAAACTTATCCATGTTTATGGCAGAGTAGTACTCCATTGTATAAAAAGACACATCTTCTTTATCCATTCATTAGTTGATGGGCATTTGGGCCATTTCCAAGATTTAGCTATTACAAAATGTGCCACTATAAACATGGGTGAGCATATATTGCGTGTGTGATGCCTTTAATTCTTTCAGAGACATACCCAAAGGGGACTATCTGGATCAAATGGAACCTCTAGTATTTGTTTTTTGAGGAATCTCCGCACTGATCTCCACAGTGGTTGCCCCAGTCTGCACTTCCACCCGCAGTGAAGGATCCCTTTTCCCCACAGCCCTGCCAGCATTTGTTATTGGCTGATTCGTTGATGTGAAATGGAACCTCAGCCTTGTTTCAATTTGCATTTCTTGAATGACTAATAATGTTGAGCATTTTTTTGTATATTTATTTTTCTTCTGGATGCTAATGGTTTTGAGATTATGTATGTGGCACATGTGTTGTGTTTCCATTCTCTTTATGGCGTCATTTGATGAAGAAGTTCCATTCTTTCCCCCACTGATATACAATGCCCATTTTGACATCAATCCAACACTTGTCAGTTGTGGAGGACCACCTGGAGGACTCCCCATGAAAGAAAAACAGTTGTCTCCATTTTGGCTAAACCCGGCCCTGTTTCCATGTATTGATATGTGCTGGCAAAGTTTTGTCTTTATCCCCTCAATTGGCTTTACGCAAATGCAAATGGATCTAGTGGAGGTGCTGATGTGCAGTCTTTGAAGCAAGGCGACAGGTCAGTGTTGCCGCCCGTAGCTCCCAAGAAGCGTGTGTGAGCTGGTTCAAGAGAGCCATGCTGTCCACTGGGACTGAGCCTCAAGAAAAAGGCTGTGACACCTCAGAGTACAGGGAACTTTTGTTACACATCAGAGCTGAAGCGTTAGAAACCATTAGATACTGCCTTGAATTGTGTTATGCAGATTACTGTTTCTGCATATTTCTCTCTCTGCATATTGCAGAGGTGATTTCAGGCTCCTACCTAGCCCAGCTCAGACACGCATGTACTTCCCCCCACAACTATAGTCACTCATCTGTGAGCCACTCCTCCCTTCACGAATGAATAAAACCTGGGTTGGGCCCTGGATTGTGGCCTTTGTTCAGGTTAGCTATCATCACAGCTGGACTTAGGACCCCCTGGGCTCCCCACAACTACAAATATGCCTTAGTGTCTTTATTCTCACCATGTGTTGCCCTGGAAGCAATAGATTGGAATTAACTTGCTAGAATTCCAATAACTTTTCTATGGGATTCCAAATATAAACTTTCCAGACCGCAGTGAGGTCCAGAAAGGGCTCGCTATAGTCAGTTGCCAAATTATGTATATAACCATCAGAGTCAACTAGCTTTTTTTTTTTTTTTTTTTTTGGCGGTACTGGGGATCGAACTCAGGACCCTATGCTTGCTAGGCAGGCGCTTATTCCACTGAGCTATATCCCCAGCCCTCAACTAGCTTTATAACATTTATATTGGCCCTGTAATATTCCTTCTCCCCACCTCTATTCCTACCTGCAGTCCTAGACAACCACAAAGTGACTGACTCTCTGTCCCCAAAGTTAGTCTTAACTGGACATTTTATAAAGAAGAAAGTAGAAAGGAAGTTTTTTTTCTATCTTCTTTGACTTAACATTTCATTCAGTATTCCACTGTATGAACGTAATTCATTGTTTATCCATTCATTAACTGGTCCAGTCCTTACGTGGAAGTATATTTTTAATTCTCTTGAATATATTGTATACCTGAGAGTAGAATTGCTAAGTCATATGGCAAATTTACATTTACTTTCCTAAGAAACTGCCCAGAATTTTCCCAAGTGGCTTCGCACCAGAAGACCTTGATTCCTCCACACCCTTGCCAGCATTTATTGTTTGTCTTTGATGGTAGCCATTGTCATGGGGATGAAATGGTATTTTATGGTGGCTGTAATTTGTGTTTTGTAATAATTTCAAGCAACTTTTTATGGGCTGTGTAGCCATTTGAATATATTTGTTGGTAAAATGACTTCAAAACTTTTGCCCTTTTTAAAAATTGAATTATCTTTTTAATTATTGAGTTGTAAGGGTTCTGTGTTTATTTTGGATACAAACCCTTTGTCAAATATGTGAGTCCCAATATTTTTTCCCAGTTGGTGTTCTGCCTTTTTTCTATAAGCATATGTGCCTTGGAATTTTAACTGTGGAATATTTATTTAATTTATTTAATTTTATTTCTATTTATTTATTTTGTGGTAGTGGAAACTGACCTTTGCTCTGAGCTACATCCCCAGCTCTTTCTTTATTTTTTACTTAAAGACAGGATCTCACTAAAGTAGCTAAATTGCCCGGACTGGGCTCAAATTTACTTCCCCGAATGGTAGGATTATAGGCATGGGCCACCACATCCGGCTGACTAGAATTCTTTGAGGCCTGGATGGAAACTGCAAAACTGCATTGCTTTGGAGATAAACTGTGTTTATTTCTGCCGGTCACCCGGGGCACTTTCCTGATTCAAGCTGATTCCCCCACCAAGTTCGCTTTCCAGACAGCCAGAACCTGCTGGAGGAGGAGGGCAAACCCCTCCTTCCCCGACTGGGTAATGAGGAAGTCGCTCGCTCGCTCCCATACGAGTTTCACGACTTAGTCATACAGTCACAGGCAGCTATGAGGTAGGCTGACAAGTGTAGCTTTTAGCGTGTTGGCTGTGTGCCCAGCTTAAAACCCTGTGCCAAGAAAAGGACTGTAACCGGCAAGCCGAAATGGGACTTTTAACAGTAGGAATTTTTTTTCTTTAAAGACAAGCAGCTTCTTCAAACTTCCTCAGGGGTGAATGGACAGAATCTGCAGTTGGTGCCCCTGGGAGGCCGGGGTCCAGTTTCAATTCCACAAAAAAGACAGGGCCATGAAAAAGACAGTCAGTGGAAAGGGTCTGGGAGGGAAGAAGCAAGCCTGGAGTTGCATGGTGTCTCATTTTCGTCCCTTCCTGTCCCTTCCTTACTATGAGGGCTCCTTGCACACCTGGACACAGGGAAGTGGTGCTCTGTGGCGATCCGAGGCTCCTCCAGCCCCTCAGAGTGAGCTTTGAACAGAGCTTTTCCTTTCTCACTGTGCCTCCATGTTTGGCAAACTGGAGAGCAGTGAGCGGAGGAACCAAGCTGCGTGTAGGAACGTCGCACATCCAGTAAGTGACAAGGACCCGTGAGGAACCTCAGGTCTGCGTGATCCCAAAGCCTGTGCCTGAGCACAGCAGGCTGTACTCTGCTCTGAAGCACTCCCATGCTGTGGAACAGCAGCTTTCAGGCCACAGCTAGCCCTGAGTTCTTCCATTCTGTAAAACAACAGTCCAACCAGAGTTACTTCCTCTAGAGGACAAGTGTCAGGGTGGACTGACTCTATACCTTGTTTGCACAGGTAAACAGTCACGACCTGTCCAATACAACCATAAGGCACAAATGTCCTCATGCCAGTAAAAACTGAGCTTATTAGATCAAGAGCACACAGATGCATGCGTATATCAGAGTGTATCATAAAACCCAGGCACATACGCTTATCAAATACCCGGGGTGCAACTCCCTCACCTGACACCTGTAGGAGGAGGGGCACCCTAAGCTGCTGTGGCCGCAGACCTGACCTACCACCTGCTTACCTGTCACTTTGGTCATATAGCAGAGAACTCTGCCAGCTAGCGCCACCCTGCTGCAGCAGCCCGCACAGTTTCTCCTGGTGATGCACACAGGAGCACTTTGAAACCGTCAGCTAGACCTGTCTGATTGACAGCTCTGCAGTGTACCATCCATGTTTTGCATCTGTGTCGCTTTCTGCTTTACTCATTCAGTTGGCGCTTTTAAGTCTTTTTATTTGGTACTGAGCATTGAACTGAGCTATATCTCCAGCCCTCTTTTACGTTGGGACAGGGTTTTGCTAGTTGCCCTTAGGCTCTGCTAAGTTGCTTGTGCCCTTTTTTTCTCAGCCTCCCGGAGCACTGGGCTTAACGGTGCCACCATGGCAAGCTAGGATGATGTCTTCATTGCTTTTTTGGCTCCTTGGGACAAAACACCCAGCACCCACAACTTGAAGGAGGAGAAATAAATTTTGGCTTGTGGCTTGTAGACGTTTCAGTCTTTGCATGGCCAGCTGGCTGCAAGCTGGGGTGGTACGGCACAGGCGCCTGGCAGAGGAAAAGCGGGGAAACAGCAAAAGGAGGGGCCTGGGGGGAGCGAAACCTTTCCAGGCCATGCCCCCCGGGACCCACCTGGTCCGGCCAGGCCCCATCACCTCACTGCAGGGCAACTAGGAGCTCCCTGATCCAGTAACCTTGCGAAAGCCCTACTATGACATGGGAGGCTCTTGGGGGACATCTAGATAGAAACCGTAACGCATGGCCTCTTCAGACTTGGCGGCCACTTTGAACACTTTCTGAGCCTTCTGTAACCTATATATTGTGTGGAGTGAAACGTGAGGTTTGAGTGTTATAGATATTAATAATTAAGATTGGAATGGAATAAAAGAACCTGTGACCGCCTCAGGCCTGACTCCAAACGAAATCAAGAATACTCAGTTAATTAAAGCTGATGAAACTGTACTAGCCTGTGAATTTACTGTCATGCAATAAAATTTGCCATTCTGAAAAGACAGACATATGCCCCATCTATGTTAATGGCATAGCTCACCTCCCACCCAAATGCCCTTTATGCTTTGTTATGCCACCTCCCCAGGAAGAAGCCAAGAGATACTACTTTTAAATAGATTTATCCTGCCTGGCACATGGACAGGATTCCAAGGACCCTGGTATGATCACTGCTCAGTGCTGGCAGAGAGTACAGAGAACTGGCTGTTGGTTTGTCTTCCTGGGCCCCTCCTGCCTCAGCCTCAGCCTCACCTGCCCTGCTCTGGCCCTGCTGTCTGACCTCTGTGAATTGTGTCACCTGGACACCCCATGCTGCCTTCCACTGAGGGTCAGCTCACAGGAGGTTCCAGAAGACCAGACAGGGAGGGGCATAGAGTGAGGCTGGGCATGTAATCTCAGCCACCACCAGGTCCTCCCTGCACGGCCACAATTCTGGCAGAGGCCACATTCTCCGCCAGGTCCCTCCCGCAGGGCCACAGCTCTCTGCAGTTCTCAGCCCTGGTGGGGGAAGAGCTTCCCAGTGCATCACAGGCAGCCTCGGCCTCACCAGCCCCCCTGCAGGTAGGCCTGCACTCAGCCCTCTGGAGTCAGCTCTCTGGAGCAGGCCTGCCGTCTCTTGCCGGGACCCTGGCTAATACTGGCAGGTTGGGTGAAAAATGGAAAGAGCAACTGTGTTAAGGACTTGCTTTTGTTTTCGTTTTACAGTTGTAGTGATATACTGCTTTTCTGAATCATCGTTTTTGTTGTTTCATTGGTTTGGTTTTGGCAGGGCTGGAGATTGAACCTAGGTCTTCGTGCATGCTCCGCGGGCACTCTGCTGACAGACTATCGCGGGGACACAGAACCAACACACTTAGTATGTTAACCTGTTACTCATTAAAAGCATGGATTGTGTTTTCTTCTGGGGCAACTGTGGACTTAAAAGTGGCTCTTGCTAAAAGCTCTTCAGATGGGCCTGTGGCTGCCCAATAGATAACTGAAAGTGGACCAAGTTTGACCTTCATTTTGTAAAATCCTGGGTCACTACAGCCATATTAGTCATTTAGGGAATGTCTGTCTAAAAGTTGGCAAAACAAGGTTTATTAGCCCTAAGTTTCCTAGTCTCTCTCCCTCTTCAAGACTGAGAAGACCAAGATAAGAGATTTTATTTATTTATTTATTTTTTTTGCGGTACTGGGGATTGAACTCAGGACCTTGTGCTTGCCAGGCAAGCACTTATTCCACTGAGCTATATCCCCAGCCCTAAGATAAGAGATTTACAGAGACATTCGGCTACTCCCAGATGTCCCGACTGCCCCAAACCCAGGGTCACGTTGAATTCCAACAGTCTCTCATAACTGAGACTGTACCGGACAGACCGTCATCTCATGGGGATGGAATTCCCCTAAGTCACAAGGATTCCTCTTCCAGAGCTATAGAACTAGGACTGCAGTTATGGTCAACTGGACCCCAGCATGACACAGCCCGGCACAGCCCCCAGGGCTCTGTTTTTGGGCCAATCCAATCCTCCCCTTTAGACCCGCACCATCCTGTACCTCACGTTTCACTCACTGGCGGTTCTTTCCTTTCCCAGTATGCCTGTTCCCAGCCCAAGAGCTGCTGCTAGCAGGAGTTATTTTTATCCCCTGAGTCACTATCCCAGAAAGCCAGATAGGACATTGCTTGTGTTGGTTCTGCATGGCTGGAACCAGCTGGCAGCCCTGAGGCATCACTCCGTGGGAGCCCAAGCTGTAGCCCCTGTCTGGAGAGGGCAGCCAGCCATCAGGCTGGGACAGGCCCTGCCCTGAAGATGAGCACCCAGTGGCCCTGGTCCCCAGCATCACAGCCTCTCTGCAGCTCCCCAGTGTCCCCTCTGACTTGTGGCACAGAGTGAATTCGTGGTGTGTGGGACGTGGCCGCTTCGCCCAGGAGACACTCTGGTCCATCGGGGGAGGGCCTGGTGTGGCCCTCTGGCTTGGTCCCGGGGCTGGCACACCGTGGGGCTCCTTCCTGCTACTGCTCGGCCTCTCAGCTTCTGCCTTTACGTCTCTCCCCTGCCTGCCCTCTTGTCACCGTATCCCCCTGGGCCTCAGCCCCAGCCCCCCCACCCCCAGGACTGCTGCCCCTTCCAGTGTCCACAGCACGTGCTCCCATCATTCCCCGGTGTCCCCTGAAGACACCCGTGGAGGTGGTCCGCCCCGCCGTGGGCACAGGCCCCTTTCTCCAGGGAACCCCACTGGTGATGGCCTCCATCACACGGAAGCTCGGTACTGCTGGGAGAGAAGGAGCAGGCCCACAGCAAGACCGGCCTGGCAGGGGATGGGTTCCTAGTGGGTGGAGACCCTCGGGGGAGACCCCTGTGACCGCACTGACACGGTACAAGCCGCAGTGCCTCTCCTAATAGCAAGGATGGTTCTCTCCCTTGAGCCTTTCACACTCTGAGCCTTCTGAAGGTGGAAATCATTTCAGCTCAGCAGGAACCAAAACTAGACAGGGAGTGGATCGCCCTGGTGTCATCTGAAATTGATAACGAAGCTGAGTTTAAGAGCCTCGTCAGCCATTTGCTGGGACACGGTCACAGCTGCAGGAAGTGATATGCCTTGTAAATAAATCCCCTGCTGGCGGCCGCCCCTTGGAATATTTATAAGGACCCGGACCTTGGGGGGATGATTCGCTTTGCAAGGTGCCCAGAAAGTGTGACTGTTGGTTTTCTGTGGGAAACGGGGGCAGGGGAGAAAGGAAAGCAGCCGATTCTGTCAGGGAGGGGATGGCGTGCAAAGCTGTGTCATTGTTAACGGTGGCCCGGCCCTGTGCGTGTCTGTAAGCCCTCACTACAGGACAGGGGCAAAGAGGGAAAGATCCTTCTCTTGCCTGACTGCCAGGCCCAGGATGGGCAATCTGGGCATGATGCACTGATGTCTAAAGGGGTCCCCGAGTTGGCTCCCAAGTTATGTTCTGGTCTCATTTCTACCCAGGCCCCGGGTGCCAGCCCTGCCCCTCCCCTGGTTGTAATGTCAGTGAAGCACTTTGGGTGAAAGGGGATCTGCCCTGGAGAAGAGATACGCGGGGCCTGAAGTATCAGTGTTCATCTCTCTTGGTGCTGAGCCAGTCGCTGCAAGTGGACCCCAAGTTCAGTGCACACCATGAAACCCTAGGCACACAGCCTCTTCCCCGCCTCTGTGGTTTGCCCCACCCCGAGTCTCCTCTGTGCAGTTCTTCCTGAGATGGGGCCAGCCTCGGAGAACCCAGGCTGGCAGTGTCAAGGTGTACGGAAGGGCACCACGCAAGGCACGGGGCACAGGGCCTCAGCAGCAGCCCACTCGGTACCAGCTCGTGTGTGCTGCCTGTCCCGGGACCACCACTGTGGCAGATGATGGAGATAAAAACATGCAGAAGGGACTAACCTGCCTCCCTGGAATCGGAGATGTGAAGGGCAGCGGACTGCTGGCCAGAGTGGTGGGGGATGAGGCTGATGTGCGGCACCAGCCCGGGCCGGTGCTGTAGTGGGATGGGGCCGTCTGAGCTGACTGCCGACAAGGGGACAGTGGAGGGACCTTCAGCTGGGGGACGGCAGCTGAGCCCCGATGCAGGGCATCCTGGTGCGTGGAGAGAGCAGGGGCATCTTGGAGTTGCAGACAGTGGAAGATGCGTCTGAATCTGTGGACAGGTACAAAGCATAAAGGACCTGGGATCAGTCCAGGGAGGCTGAATGCTGCAGGCGGACCTTTCAAAATGTCGCCCATGGCCTGTGATCCCTCCGCTCCTCCACAGTGGCTCCCATTTCTCTTGCACTAAAAGCCAAAGTCCTTACAGTGGCCACAGGCGCGGCATGGCCTGGCCTCCGGATGGGCAGGAGTCAGGGCGCATGACACTGGCCGTGACTTTGGTCACTAGCAGGGCGGTGTGGACTCCCTGCTTTCCCTCTCCTCTCTGCGTCATGGCCCAGGGAGAGAAGAGCGCTCCAGGCATGATCTCACACCCACACACTTGACACACAGGGAAACAGGCATCTCTGACATCAGCGTCGTGGGACGGGGTGGTCCTCTCACCTCTCGTGATACTCCCCGTCTATTCAGTTCTGTGCTCCTAGTTTTGAGTCTATTCCAAGGCTATTTTTAAAAGTATATAGTGGCCGCTGTAAACTAAATTGATTTTACAAACCCTATTTAGTAGGTGAAAGCTTGTGGGTTGAAACCTATTGGCGCACCGTTCCAGAGTTAGATGATAGTTGTGTTAAACAGTGACCCCTCACCTATCACGGGAGTTACGTTCCAGAGATCCCCACGATAGGTGCAAATCCGCGAAGTAGCCGGTGTCCTATTTATTTCATTATTTATATATATTGTAAGGCTTTATAAACCCTTCCCACACTCCTGCAAACCTTTCCCACTCCACGTTAACCTTTCCCACACTCTTATAAATACTTCATATGCTCTTAAACACTTTCCACACTCTTAAACCTGCGTAATTTTAACAACATGTAAAATTCTGTGTGGGTGCTCACCAGTGAAGTACAGTACAATTTGAATGCGAAGATCATGAATTATGTGCTGTGCGGTACTGATGACCATGAAGGTGACGACCATAAGATGAATCTACTGCACAGCCAAGAAGAGCAAGGAGAGGTGCTGAATGTCTGGGCAAACAGACCGATGCTACCATTACTGAGCCAATCAGCGCCCAGGATACAGAACACAGTGGTGTGATTGGTCGCCTTCCCTTCCATCAGCCAGTAGTATGCTGTGTACAATCTCACGTTGGCAAACGTGCGCAATGGGATACCGCATTTCCATTGTGCACAGTGTGTTATTCATCCATTGATGAAATATATAGTGTGTTTTATTTCAATTTAATATTCTTTTAATTTTTGAGTTGACTTTTTTACATTTTTATATTTTGTTTTTAGGTGAAAATAATTAAAATTATAAATCTTGTATAAATATTTATATACTGCAAAATCCCACGATATAGTGAAAACTCTGCTATACAGGATTAGATATATATATATATTTTAAAACCTGCGATACAGTGAAGCTGCAATAAGTGAACCACGGTGTAGTGAGGGACAACGGTATTATAAATATATTAAAAACTACTGCATAGTGCACTTTTTGATGGTTAAAAAGGTGAGTCTTATTTGTGTGAATTTTTTCTCAATAGAAAAAAAGACTTTAGTGGTGTAAAGGAATTAACTTAAAGACGGGCATGGTGGCATATGCTTATAATTTCAGCACTTGGGAAGCTGAAGCAGAAAGATTGCTGTGAGTTCAAAGCCAGCTTTGGCTACATAGTGAGTTCAAGGCCATCCTGGAATACATAGCAAGATCCTGTCTCAAAAAAGAAAGAAAAAAGAAAAAAAGAAAAACAAAAAGGAAAAAGGAACTAATTTAGAAGAGATGAATGTGGAAGTAGGAAGATCAATTTAAAATGGTGATAATTATCCTGGCAGTAGGTGGTGGGTGGGCAAACATCTAACTAGAATAGAGAAGAAACTTCCAGAAGTTTGGGACATATGGGTTAACAAGATTCAAGTGTGATTTCTCCAGACTTCGGCCTTGGGTGCCAGGGGATAGCTTCCACTTGAAGAAAGAACACAGCCAACACATATAGGAGGGCACTGTTTTTATTTTAAAAGATAACCTGTGAGCTGTGCATTCTGGCACATGCTGATAATTCCAGCATTGTGGGAGGTTGAGGCAGGAGGATCTTAAGTTCAAGCCCAGCCTGAGACAGGAGATCTCAGAAACTTAAGGGGAGGGATTAAGGAGGAGAAGTGCACTGGGGATTTAGCTCAGTGCAAAGGCCTGGATTCAATTGCCAATGCCACAGAAACCAATCAATCAGTCAGATAACTAGTATGTGTGGCATTGGCAAACATGAAGAAGAGCCACACAGCCTCTGTGAGGCAGGAGGAGAGGCCACTGGTGTCCCCAGGTGAGCAGCAAGGAGGACACAGATGTGCAGCAGAGGGATACAGGATGTCTAGGTGTTATTCAAGCCAGGAGAACAGCGACTTGCAAGAAGCCAAGCTGCCCATAGACCCCAGGCTGAGAAGAGTCTGAGAAGGCAGCAGAGGAGCCGGGATCCACCTGGCTGCATCTCTGATGAGCGAGCTTCAGGCACAGCTTCCCCCAGCTGCTCCCGGTCTCCAGAGCAGCCAAGCCTTGGGCCAGAAAGGCCAGCGCCATGGCGACTGTCTTGTTCCATCCCTCCCTCTCTCCTGAAGGGAGGGAGAGTAGCGGCAGCTCGGAGCTTCCCCAGCTGGCTGGTTTCCTCCTGCGGTGTCCGCCTGAGGGCCTCATCGGCAGCACCACACCCGTTTGTCCCTGCCTTTCCCTCTTCAGCTTTTCACAGCTGGCCACCATCTCTCCCAAGCAGTCCCATCTACCGCTTCCCTTTCCTTTCTGCACAGTGCCATTCTGCACCTCGGCATCTCTTACTGTGTGTGGATGACTCCCATGCCTAAGTGCCTAACAGATTGTTTGCTTTTAAAATCTGTCTTGTCAGTCAGTGCATTTGGTAGGCTAAAACTCAGAACTGCAGCACCGTGGTATGAAACAGAAAAAGCCACCTCTTCCCCTAGGCTAACACCGATGCTTGCCAGGGAGCTGTGCTCAGACTGCCCCAGCTTGTTAGCACCCCCTAATCTGAGGGCTCTTGTGCACCACCGAGCTTGAACAACCACATGCAACAACCTTGAATACAAAGAGGAATATAGCTGTTTGCAAGCCCCGGAAGCTCATAAACTGATTGACAAACACACACATAACCAGCCAACTGGCAAAGGCATCCTGTGGGAAATGCTGCAGCAGAAGTGCCAAGAGTGGGCGTGTGGGCAGGAGAGTCACCCCGCAAGGAGTTCTGGGAAGGCTTGGTGAGGAGGCGGAATCAGAGCTGGACCCCGAAACGCTGACAGATGGAAGAGCAGAGAAAGGGGCGCCAGGTTTCAAGGTGTCTCCTTGGACAGGGGAGTCGATTCCTGAGGCTAACGGAGGGGAAGAGCAGCGGATGGGACGGAGCTTGGGGAAGATGTAGGGGCTAAGAAGTGTCTGGTTTTGGAGAGTTTAAAGCGACTTTTTGAGGACTGTGACTTGGAAGGAGCCAGAGATGCTGGGGAGAGCATGGTTCACTCTCTAACCAGGCCATCCAGCAGCTTTCTCAGAAGTGGTACCGTCTTACAAGAGTGAGTCACACTGTGGCCTCCCACAGATGCCCCTGGCCAGATCCCTGGCCTGGTGTCTGCATGGGTGCATCACGCGGGGGACAGCTGAGCGCGGGTGCAGACACAGCTTATCACAGGGCAGCAGGCTGGAGTGTGCCCGGAAGTGCTACTGCTCCTGTTAGCACTGGGCTCAGCAGTCCTGGCCCTCATGGGGGCAGGGACACCTACCTGCAGCTGTGGGAATGCATACACCCTGCCTGCAGGCCACGCCTTTCGAAAGGCCCAGGGTGGAGGCCAGAACCCACGATATTACCCGGTCCCAGTTATCCTGGCTGCTGCTATAAACAGGGTCCTCCTCTGTCCAGGACGGCTCGGCCCTCTCACTCTCTGCAGCACAGAGGCCAGCGCTAAGCATGTAGTCCCATGGCCCTCTTCCTGTGTGAAGGAAGAGCCTCTCCCTTTACCTCTCTGCACTCTGGCTGCTCAGAGCGGAGCTGGGGGTCAGAATCATTGATGGAGAAGCAACAAGACTTGCTGGGAGATGTGCCTTGAGGGGTGGAGTCAGAATGACTTTGCAGGCTTTGGCTTAGTTTCTAGAGGCTAGAAGGATGGAGTTCCCTTTGCACCCCTACCCAGGGCAGGCCCAGGGAAGTCATGGCATTGAGAAATTTATCTGGGACATGTGAACTTTGACATGTCTATTCAACACTGCACCCAACCTCCCACGTATACTACTGTGTTTTCCCCGACACTGGAATTTTGCACATGCCCCTTCCTGTCTCTGGAATTGTTTTCTCTCCCAGTCTCTCTCAACCACTCTGAGCTCTGACCTCAGAGAACAAATCAGGAAGAGAAGAACCAAGAATAAGAAACATTTGTCCAGTTCCCATCCGCCCCAGGACACAGAACTGCCCCCACTTCCACACCCATCTGAGTGGACGGGCCTTGGGGGCTGGAGAAAGACAGTGGGCCCCCTTGTGACCAAGATGGATGGGTGGAGGGAAGGTGGGTGGATGGCTGGGTAGGTGGATGAAGGATGGACGGTAGGACAGATGGAAGGAGAGGAGGGAGAGAAGAAGGAAGGAGTAAAAGCAGGAAGGAAGGCAGGAAAGAAGGAAGACAGGATGAATGGCCATTCAGAGGCAATCCCTGCAGCCGGCTCTTGTTTGCCTGTGCTCGGTGATACACAGCTCTCCCAGTGTGGCTCCTTCTCCCCACCCTCTGGGCTCCGGCCTTGGCCTAAGTGCCCATTGGTCGTGTTGTTGTCCTGGCCCAGGCCCTGTGCCTGGTTGCCGTCCTGTAAGCCGGCCCTTTCCAGTGTTGGATAGGAGTGAAAGTGACAGCCCCAGCCCTGTACTGAGAGGCAAAGCCCAGCGACCCTGCCACCACCCTCTTCTGCATCAGGGAAGAAAGCTGCTGACTTAATCCAGCCCCTCAGAAATCCTTTCTGGCCACCATCAAGTGCTGTCCTGGGCACCAAGTCAGCCCAGGACCCGTTCGGCTCAGCTGACTTGAGCAACCTTTGGAGCCATAGTTCAGTGCATAGTTCGCTGAGCTTCTGCTCCCAGCTGCTGTGCCAGAGGCATTGAATGTCACCTCATGCATTAATCATACACAGGAGGGGACTGCAGCAGCTTTGTTACCCACCCAGCCACCTGTGGCCCCATCCTGCCACTGTCAGAGGCCATCTAGATGGACACTTTGACTGATTCCTGAGGGTTCCATTGCTGGGGAAGCAGCCACAAGTGTCCCACCCGCCACCCTCTGCTGAGCCTGGAGCGTCACACTGGCTTGTTGTGGGGAAGGCGGACACCTTGTTTCATGGGCATGTCTGCTGCTGGGATGACATCTGCCTCCCCACAAACTCAGTCCAAATCCAACAGAAGGGGCTTTGGCAAAAAGAATCAAGAGTTGAGCAGTCTCAAGAAAACTGCCAGTGAAGACCTCCCCTGGGCCGATTCCAAGGACAGAGATGCCCAGATCAGCCGGGGTACCAGGAAGGAAGCGCAGCCAGGGAAGGAAGACCCTGTGGTGGCAGAGAACTGGAACAGCCGGCCAGGAGGTGAAGAGAACCTCGGGTGACGAAGCCACGTCTTTCCAAGCCAGCAGTCAGAGAGGTGATGTGCCGCCACGCTCAGAGCCTCCAGAGAGAAAACCATTCACAAGTCTGACTTGTGGTTCAAGGCAGGGGACGGGGCCGTGTTTACAGAGAGGAGCAAGAGGAGGAGGCGCCTGTCTTTGGGTTCCTGTTGCTTCATGTACAGGGCCTCGCTGAGTCACGCGCATTACCTCATGCACTCCTCACCCAGGCACTGCCGGGCAGGTATTTCTGCAGTGGCTGTCAGGTGAGGGGTGAGCTCAGAGTGGTGATGCGGCTTGTGTATGGCAGATCCAAGTTGCCAAATTGTGAAATCTGTCCCGTCTCTACTGGGTTATAGGCTTTCCTGACCACATTTCAGGAATATGAGAAACTCAAGCCTCTTTTGAAAGAATCATAACTTATATTTAAAGAAAATTAAACCAAGAAAGCTGAGAACAAGTATCATTAGATAAATTATCTCACGTAATCTGTTTAGTTGAGGGCCCAATAGGACATCCATCCAGAGACCCAAAGGGGGCAGTAATGATGCCTAAGTACACACTGTGTTGAACCAACTGATACCAGTAAGTGACTTCATTTTATTTTTTTTATTTATTATTATTATTAATATTTTTTTTTTTTTGTCTTTTTGAGACAGTCTCGCTATGCAGTTCAAGCTGCCCTTGAGCTCACTGTGTAGCCCAGGCTGGTCTCAAACTTGCAAGGATCCTCCTGCCTCAGCCTCCCAAGTGCTGGGATTATAGGCGTGCACCACCACGCCCAGCTAGTGACTTCATTTTAAACCCAGAAATATGTTAGAGATCTCAGTTCAGCCCCCTTGCTGCAGATGAGGAAAACCAAATCCCACAGGGACGCTTGTAATGGTTAGGGGAAAAACTAGGTAAGGTTTTCACTAGATAGGCGGCTTGTATTCTGGTCACCTGCAAGGTCCTCCTGGCATTTGGACATTATTAAGCTGAATGCATGTTCTTGTGAAAGAAAGGATTGGTGGGTTCTGCCCTCATGGGCTTCCCGGGCCCCACTCCTAGCCTATGTGCATCCATCACAGAAGCTGGTACATGGGAAATTGAATGTAATGTCACCCATTATTTTCATTAAAATATTTCTGAGTATTTATTATCAGTTTAAGTCATATTAACGTGACACTTGCTGCCCCGCAGCACTGTGAAGTCAGTGCTATAATTCCCAGCACCCTAAGAAACTGGGTTTAGCACGCACAAATACCTTCCCCAAATCACACTCAGAACCACCCCTGGCCCCCTCTTAGTGAGAGGTGCGTTAGAGGAACACATCTTAGAGCATCGTGAGCCGGGTGACCTGACCCCACGTGGGTGCAACCTTGAGCCTTCCCTGTGTCTGTCATCAGGGTAATAGAACCACCGCGGTGAGGTGGCTTTTGTGGGGACTGAGTGTGGGAGCATGTGGACTGAGAAGTGAACACTGCAGATGCACATATGCCAGGACTCCTGAGAATGTGCGCAGAGACCTACGAAGAGGCTCCTCCCCACGCTGTTTGTAACAGCCAAAAATTGGAAGCTAAGTACCCATCAGCAGGAGACTGAGTGAAGGGACCATGATTTATTCCTGCAGTGAATATTATGCGCCAGATAAAGATAAATGAACTAGATCTAATAAGTATCAACGAGTACAGAAATTGTTGAAAGTGTAATCACATAAGGAAATGTCAGTCACACAATAACCTAAATTGTTTTTTTTTGATGCATCCACACACACCAGTAAAATATTAAATGGAGAGAATTGTACGCACCAACCTTTTTTAGTACTGGGGATTGGACCCAGGGCTTCTGTACTGTGCTACATCCCCGGCCATTTATTTTTTTATTTTGAGACAGGATCTTGTTATGTCACTAAATTGCCCAGGCTGAGCATCTTTTGCATGTTATACTCCTGCCTCAGCCTCCCAGAGTGCTGGGGTTGTTGTATGCCACCACGTCCAGCTCACTCCACGTGTCAGAGTAAATATTTGTTCCGGGGAGGGGGAAGGAGAGTAAAACTGGGAAAGTATTCAGAAGACACTGTCACTGTGTCTCTAACTTTTCCACCTAAAACTAATGTGGTAAATGTCAGCATTTGTTACATCTACTGGTGAGTGGCTAGGTATTAATTTTACACATTTGTGTATTTAAAGTAGTTCACGATTAAAGAAAACTATCAAATGGCGAACAAATCTCAAATCTCCCATCAAGGGAGGTTTCAGGAACCGTGCAGGAAAGAAACAGTCGGTCCCACTGCCCAAATAAATGAGACGGCACAGTTAGGTAAATGAGATGGTATGTACATGTGCTCTGTCGCTGGTATCCAATAGCAACACCCCCAGGAGGTGAGGCTGGGTCCGGGTCTGTGTATTTTAGAAAAACAAACTGGAAATACAAGCACAGGCCAGTCTGTCTTGCTCTCACTGTTTTTCTCTTGGTGGGACAGTTGTAGGGTTTGAACGCGGCGCCTTTGCCCTGAGTGGCATGCCTGTGACTCCTGCGCTCTGGGAGGCTGAGGCAGGAGGATCACAAGTCTGAGCCTCAGCCACTTAGCAACACCCTTCTCAGAAACTGTTCATCTCAGATGGACTTCCTTGCATTTTTCTGGCTCTCCCAAACTCACCACAACAAAGACACATTAATATAAAGAAACAAAGTAAACAATTGATACCCCCCTCAGATTCTTAGAAACACTTTTATGTATTTAAGAACTATTTAGTGAGTGGCTGTTATTATCATTTATACTGCCATGGCGAATCAGTTCAGTAACGCAATACTTAGGAACAACACAAATCTGAAATTTCATTTTACACCAAAGAAAAAATCATAGTGTGCTCAGTATGGTATTAAGTTTAAATCTATTTTTCCCTAGGTCTTTGAAGATTGTTCATATACACAGCAAATGCCCTGTAACTGGAGCAGACCATTCATCAACCCCTGGTTCAGTGAGGGGAAATCTTGCGTTCACACAGCCTGGCTTGGCAAAAGGGCACACAGAACCCAGGGCCCTGGCTGATCTTTGTTCACAAGGGCCACACAGCCTGTCTGTGCCCCACGAGCAATTCTCAGGGGCTTCCTTCTTGCCTGATTACGGCATCGAGATAATTGAGATGAATGGCTTGTTTAATAGGGATTAATAACTTGCCAGAAATCTCATGGGTCTGAGAGTGAAGTTGAAGTCGCAGAAATGCTCCGGGTGAAAAGCTGGCGATGTGCTGGCCCCTCCTTGCTTGTCACCTTTAGGCTCTGGAAGAGCTGAAGTTGTTTCCTCTCACCCTCTGTGCAAAACAAACCAATGGCTTGGATTTTCTGCTCATAGATTCCTTTATTTTTTTAAATCTTGCCTGATCTCCTGAGCCTCTCAGCAGAGAGGTGGGGACCCTTGTCTCCTGCAACTTGCACCAACCTGATGAGATGACGGTGACCTACCCAGCTGCCCACCTCCCCTGCAGATAGGAAGTGGACACAAGAGCCAGACCCCGCGGAGCACCTGGACCAGCCTAGTGAAGATTCTGGTTCTAAGAGGCCCTGGCCTTTTGTTCCTCTTCCTGCCTCCCACACATCACAGCCTTCCCAACGCCTAATTGTGCAGCTCCAGAATGAGAGACCTTAGGAAAAGGGCCCTGTCCCCCTAGGTTGGAGGCTAACCTGAGCAAACAAGTGGAGAGGTGCTCCCTGGGACTCGGGGGCTCTGCAAGGAAGAGACAGAGATGTCAGAAGAGCTGCCCGACTGGTGGGGGCTGGGGCAATGCATAGTCACACGGAATTCTAAATGTTTTGCTGTGCTTCATAGCTACATAATCCCCTTAGGTGTCTTTTAAGGGACAGTTGAAACTGCACTGCTTTTTTATTCTGTTTGGATGTAGGAGCGGTGTTATTTCTGAATCCAAGATCTTGTGAATGGGAGCTAAAGCTTGAGGTCCCAGTTTACTCTCAGGCAAGGTCACCCACCCCCAAGGAGCAGTGAGGGTTGACTCAGATCATGTGAGCAAAGGCCCAGTGGCACAGTGCGCTACACAAAAGGGGCAGGGTCTCACCAGCCACTGCCTCTCATGTCCACCGTGCACCTAGCTGGTCTCGACAGTGAACTGAACAGTGCAGAATGTTTCTCCTTAAGGGGTGGCTCTGAGAGGCACATTTCAGGTCCTGGAAGCTTCCAGGGGCTTCACGTACTGTCCCAACCTGATGGCAGGGCTCAGGGGCCATAAACGTAGGTGCCAGTGCCCTTTGCCAGGTCAGATTAGTGCTAGCGTGCCCCTGAGATGTGCTCACCCTGGTAACCTCCAAAGCTGTCCACCCATCACCCGCAGGCAGCTTGGTGCTCTCTGACCTTCCTGGCAGGACCGGCCCTGGCCTCCCATGTCCTTGGGTGGTGTCTCGTGGAGGAAGCAATGAGCTACTGCTGGACCCTCCAAGAACAGTGTCTATAATGTGGCCTGGACACAGTGACTGTCCAGATGCCAGAAGTTCCGACTTTGATGTGAACACAATTACAAAGAATTGTAACAAAAGAAGAAAAAGAAGCCTATGATTTGGGATGAAATCCTGCCAAAAAAGTCTGGTTCTTGGGTTGGGTTTTTCTAAAAAGAAAACTTTGGAAAGTCAAAATCCTCAACACCAGCTGGCAAGGACCTGTGGGCTGACGCCTCCCAGGGCCCGGGCGCAGCCTCTGGGCTGCTCACTGTCCACGCCCTTCCCCGTGAAGCCTTTCCCACGTAGTACTAACTCTGTCTGCACAGTCCCCCTGCCGGCACCCACGCTGGCCCTGGCCAGCCCTGGCCTTTCTGTTTTCTTTCTTTTAATTGCAGTACTGGGAATTGAAGCTAAAGCCTCTGACATGCTAGGTGGGTGCCATGTCACTGAGTTACCCTCCCAGCCCTTTTAAAATTTTTTATTTTGAGAGAGCATCTTATTAAGCTATCCAGGCTGGCCAGCTTGCAGTCTTCCCGATTCAGCTGCCCAGAATGCTGGGATTACAGGCGTGCACCTCCACATCCAGCTAAGCATGCTGATTTTGTAGTGGAACATTTTGTGTTACATAGAAGATGTGGTCACACCTTCCTAGACAAGGACCGAGGAGTTGGAAACTTCTTTATCACAGAATGAGGTGTTTGTGAGCACTGAAGGAGGCTCCTTTCAGGAAAAAATATAAAAGAATTCTATAAATCTTACAAAAATCCATGACACAGAAGCATCTTATCATGGCCACTCTCAGGACTAGAAGTAAGGGGCTCTGCAACACAAGCTTCCCGACTCTCCCCACCAGGACTCTTAGATGGCTCTGCTGAGGGCTGGCCTCTGCAGATCAGATGCAAGCAGAGGGTGCCTCTTCTCAGAGAACCCTAGCCCTGCCCCTCCCTCTCCTGGCACGGCCCTGTTCTAGGAGGTAAGAAGTACAGGGACGAAACTCATAGAGTCGTGGGGCCCTGATGGCCCTCCAAATCTCATCTCCCCCATAGTCCCTGTGCTTAAATCTTCCAGGGGGAGACACAGATTTCTGCACAGGCTCTGGGCTGGGCTCAGTGCCGAGCTAAATAAGCCCCTGTGGGTCCCTGAAGCAGTCTGTCTGCACAGCTCTCTCCTCTCCGCCCTCTGCCCTGTGAATTCTAGCTACCTTGGCCTCCCTCCATCCTTAACTATGTTTTCTCAATTCCAGGAGGCCAGTGGCCCTGCTTGGGTTCCTCTCCCTGTGCTGTGATCCTGACACTCCCCAGACTAGAAGCTAGAACACTTTGTGCCATTTCTTTCAGGGATCTCCGTCCTGAGCTGCCTGGTGCCCAATGTCAAAAGACCACCGGTTCCTTTATTTTGTCTGCTTTTTGTTTGTGTGGGTTATTTTGGGGGGGAGGGATGCCTAGTAACTCAGTTCCTATTGCTCTGCTTTGGCCAGTAGGACTTCATCCATCTTTAGGAAATTATCAGCCAGAGGTAAGATGTAAGAACCAGAGGTTGCATGTCAATCATTTGAGTAAAAATGGTGTTGCACAAAAAAGTGGCTAGTTTAGCTGGTAACTTAATTGCAGGAGTGTTTTTTCTCAAGATGATTGACTATTGTGGCTCAGTTTGCAGCAAGAATTCTTTATTTATATGTCCTCTTTCATCACACGGGGTAGTAAAAGACTCATATTTAGGGGCTGAGATTTCATGTAGCTAATAATTTTACTATTTCTGCAAGGACATTCTTAATTAAAATGGTCTTTCTCCCTTCTTTCCTGTGACCACATAGCAGTGGGAAGATCAGGGCCACTAGGACAGTTTGCACCTCCAGCCTTGATTCCTGCGGAGGTGCTGACAGACTGATACCCACCCTTGCTTTTGAACCAACAGTACAAATGTTCACACAGATAGAGGTTGCTATGGAAATAGTTTTGACTTCTCATACACCCCAGAAAAAGAGTGTCAGGGATGCCCAGAGGTCTGTGGAAAGGAAGGTGTCCATTGCTGAGGAGAGCCATCCTGAATACTCCCTACCATACAGCCTTATTGGGCTTCAGGCCCCAGAGCGGCAGCCTTGCTCGAGTTGTGTTACAGCTTTCTAGGTCTGTTTCTCCTATTTGAAAGTGGGTTTTCCCATTACTGCCCCGTCCACATGTACTCGGCGGGGTTTGTTTGTCCCTGTTCTGCTTCCGCTCTGGAGGCGGGACTTGGGGTCCTGCATCAGTGGCTCCCGGCATCCCTGCGGAGGAAGCCTCTGGCTGCTGCTCACAACTGCGGCTCGTTCCTGCTGAGCAGACTGACAGAGGCGACAGCAAGAGCAGCCCTTCTCGGCTCCTTGTTCTCTGCTAAGGACCTGCACACGTCAGCCCGTGCACTCCGCAGCAGGCTTGAGGGCCAGCAGCCTGGTCTGTCATTACCGCTTCCCAGGCGGGTCCCCGCCTTGCCAAAATGCCTCTCTCCTAGTTTTTTTTGCTTGTTTTTTTTTTTGTCTTTTTGAGACAGGGTCTTGCTATGCAGTTTAGACTGACCTTGAGCTCACTCTGTAGCCCAGGCTGGTCTCGAACTCACAATGATCCTCCTGCCTCAGCCTCCCGAGTGCTAGGATTACAGGCATGCGCCATCACTCCCAGCTAGCCTTTCTTATATATATATATATATATATATATATATTTTTTTTTTTTTTTTAATTACAAAGTAATTCACCGTAGGAAGTAATATATGTATCTGTTTTTTTCCCTGCATTTTAATTTTCCTGAGTTTGAAAGTGGTAACATTAAACAAAAAAACAGAGCTGTTAGCTGTTTTCCTATTCTTCTGAAGAAAGAGCAATCCTATTTGATCTTTTATATAGACGAGACCCTTGTTGGAATGGGGCTATGTGTATACTGAGTTAGTTGATAAACACTTGAAAAGAGCCCTTTGTTACACTAGAGGTGAGCGGGGAAACAGGTATCACCACCTGACCTTGATTTCAGAGATGATCAAATGAAGATTCCAAGATATAGAAGGACTTAGGAGTCCAGGAAAGACATGGCAAAGCCAGGACTGATAAAACTTCTTCTCTCTGTTTGATTTTTTTCTGCATTTTCCATGAGTTATACGGTCATTCTTTGGCCCCACTGGAAGGAAAGGCACCATCCCAGGCACCTTGTGCCTGCACATGGCAAAGCTGAAGCTGGGGTGATACAGGCGTTAGGAGAGGGTGTGTGAATGAAACATGTCTGTTCAAATCCAGCCTCTGCCTTTTTCTCGTCTGAGAGGGTTTGAGACACTTTCTGAACTCCCCAGAGCCTCACTTCCCCACCTTTTATAAAGAATCGTAAGATACTTGGCTGACTGAGCACTGTGAGAAGTGTATATGCTGGAGTAGCCAGAGGCACACCAAGCCAAGGGCTGCTCTTACTGCTAATCACACTAACACCTGGGCTGGTGTATAGCCCAGCAGCACAAGCACCTGCCTGGGAAGCACAAGGTCCTGAGTTCAATTCCCACTGCTACCACTAGTGATACCTGACTTCTGGTAATTCTCTAGGACACAGGTTGGAAACCCCTGCTATAGGTCAGATGTGGCCTTTGGGCCATTTTTTGTGAGGGATGTGAGCTAAGAATGGTTTTTACATTTTTAAAGGGTTGGGAGGAGGGCGAGGAGGAGGAATAATGACAGGACGTACTGTCTGGCCCTGTGTAGGAAATGTTTGCTGGCCCTTCCTCCAAAAGCCCCAAATAAGGAGCTCCTTTACCGGTTACAGATACCCCAGCCCCTCCCACCGCTGTCCCTCAAACTATCCTAAGTGTAAGGTTTCCATCAAGGGATGTAGATTAGGTCAGAGCTGGCAACCCTCTGAGAAGCTGTCCCTGAGGTCCCCACATCTGCGCGGCACTTCCTCCCGTGAACTTCTCCTGCCCAGGCTAGCCCACGCACCTCTGTCCCCAAATAGGCTTTCCACTGATGCGGCCCTGGAGCGCTTTGTCCCGCACCTGCTGGAGGCTCAGTAGGTGTCTGAAGAGCCACTGGGTGGGTGACATAGCGGATGCCAGCCCACCTGTTTTCCCGAGTCCCCCAAACAGTTAAAATCTTCGTGTGTGGCCAGCAGACAGGAATTTTGTCCAAATGTTGGGCCCAGGGGTCTTGTAAGGCAGCAGAGCCCTGGCAGACGTCCTCATCGTCTCTAATGAACACACGAGTGCAAATTACAGCACAGCTGAAGCCCTGGGCGGGCTTTTTTGTAGGGTCCCTTTGCCCTGAAAGCAGACCTGCATACTCCTTCCCCCCTCCCTCCTTCCTTCCCTCCAGAAATACCTGAGAAGTGGCCCAAGGCAGAACCAGAGTCATGAAGGGTGCACTGTGGTGTCATGACGTGCGACCCAATCATAGTCCAGAAATGGGTCGTGCACACAGGCCACTGGCATCTTCGTAGCCGGTGGTCTCTGTGCCAGAGCGGGCACAGGGGTGGGGGTGCCCTATGGAAGCCGCCAGGCCAGCGTACTGCTCCTTTGCAGGATAAAGAGGTTCCTTCTCTTGCTCTTCATTTTTTCAGAAGTCATTCTTCCAACAGTGAGAAATACTTACCAGTTTTTTTCCTAATTATGTAAATAATAAATACTCTTTTAAAAATTTAAATAACATGAAAAGTTCAGGAAAATAAAAATCACCTCCCGAGGTCCCACCCCACCGAACTGTCACCCCCAATAACTTAGAGACCATCATCATATACATCTACACACACACCCACACACACACATGCACACACGCTTACACGCACAGTTCTAACATTAAAGTAATGCCTTTCATGTTGCTTAGCCACGGACAGGCGACTAGTAAAGAGACTGGTTTGGTCTGGTCTGGATTGGTTTTGCCTGATCTGGTCTGCTCTGGTTTAGTCTGGTCTGTGCAGGTCTAGACTGATCTAGACTGCTCTGGTCTGGTTGGTTGGCCTCATCCCCCTTCTCCTCAATGTGTATCTTCCAACGCCCCTTTCATGCCCATCCAAACATGGGGCGTGCCCATTTCACATAACTAGATCTCGTTCAACACATTTCACTGCACCGCACCTTTCTTACTTCCCTGAATCCCCCCATCCCTCCAACTCAGTCAGTATAGCTGGGACCCACCCTCTTCAATGACTGTCCAATTTTCCAGGCACCCACCCTGCTTGTTCACTCATTTGTCCACTAAGAAGAGGCCATGGCCTTGTTCTGTGTTTAGCCACTACGCACATGTGTCAGCCAATGCCAGGGTGCTGCATAAGCCCCTCGGGACAGTGTTCACCTAACTGTGTGTGTGAGCGTGTGTGCGTGTGCCCGGGCTGCCATCAACACCCTCAGATGGCCAGGCCCTCTGTGCTGAGGCTGTCATGACTACAAGGCGCAGGCGCCACGGTGAGGTTGCTGGACCAGGTCCACCCTTAACTTACTTTTTTTTTTTTTTTTTGGTGGTACTGGGGATTGAACTCAGGACCCTGCGCTTGCTAGGCAGGCGCTTATTCCACTGAGCTATATCCCCAGCCCCTAACCCTTAACTTACAACAGCTATCTCAGATTACATTCTTTTCTTCAAAAAAAAGTTTAAAAGTTGACAATTTAAATTTCCCTTCATAAGGTATTAGTCAAAACTCTCACCGTTTCCCAGTTCCCTCTATCTGTAGTATCTTGTTATTTATTTTGCAATACCGAGTCTTTTGTGCATTTGTTAATCTTTTAGATTCTTCCGCTTTTCTGCTTGGATTGGTTCTTGTTTTTCTACTGAAACGCTCATGTTATTCAGAATTGCAATAGCGGTTTAATCTTTCATCTGTCATACGTGATGCAGCTTCTCCCAATTTGACGTCTGCCTTTTGTCTCACGTGTGGTATTTTTTCAGACATTTGTTTCTAATGTGATGTGGCCACACACCTGTCATTCCGCTGATAGCTGTGGGTTTATGTTTTAGTCACCACTCCCTGTAGTACACATAGCTTTCATAGATTTTAATGTTTGGGTTTGTTTCTTACATTTAGGCCTTTCGTTAATGCGGGATTCATTTGTAAATGCAGTGATGAAGGAGGTCAGCTTCATCTCCTCCAGACCTATAGCCAGGATGCATTTTCAACAGACATGACACAACCTCTCTGTCATATCTCCCAGTCTCATGTCCCAGCGTCCTGCTCACCGATCCTGTCCTGGACCTGTGCTAGCTTTGGTGCAGAGGCTCTGTGGGGCGTTTTCATGTCATGCCTTGTCTTTCAGAAGACACAGGAGCCATTGAGGTTCTAACCTGACTTGTATTATATTTTATTATATTAAACTTTCTAGCCAGGGGATATCCTTGCTTTTGTTCAGCTCTTATTGAAGACTTTTTACAGCATATTAAGGTTCTTTCATATAATTCTTACAGCTTTGATGTTATTGGAAGTCAGTGGCTTGCCTCACTTCTCCCTGTGTCTATTCTATCATGCTCTGGTGCCGGGTTCTTTGACCTAATCCCGACCGTCTGCACTGACCCTGGGCTTTGCCCCTCTCTAAGGCCCCTTTCAGCTTCCATGACCTGTGTATGGTTGTGTGAAGGGTGATGTGTGATTTGAATGTTAATAGCTACTGGCAATGAGGATTAGAACGGAACGAGCACTTGGCATGGCTGTGGTCGGGACTCCAAGCGAGCCCTCAAGTGCTCAGCGAGCGACATGGATGGAGCTTGTGCCCCTGACACTCAGCAGCCCTGACGCCGAGGAGGGAGCACGTCAGTCTGTGTGAACGGGATAGCCCGCTCGTGACCCCAACCCGCTGTCATAAATAGATGTCTTTGCATCTGTTCATCTGGCAGATAGACATTAAGCACCTGCTATGTGTCAGATACTCCTCTTACAGTTGCATGTAGAGAATTAGAGATGTGACCTTGGCCATCACTGTATCAAAGAGGCCAAGAGGTTTGAGTCATGCTGCCCAGGGCAGGGCCACTTCCCTTCTTACCTGTGCTGAGCCTGATAGGATTTGAAGATGGGGGGAAGGAGGACGCACGATTGATCTAGGCACTTCAGATACCTAATCTCTTCTCTGCTTACTGTAACTCTGGTACCCAGGTGCTTCCTGCCACCCCTCAGGCCCTCTGGACCCCAGACATCAGGCCTTTGCCCTGCCCCCTTCCCGGAAGCATCTGAGAAGCCCCTCAGAGCCAGGCTCATCTGGTCCGCTATAGCAGGGCCTCTCTTCCCATACCCTTGGATTTCGTAGCACAGGTAAGTAAGGTTCTCACTATCCAGAATGTATCTTATCTGGTTTATCAGCAATGTGGGCTTAGGATGAACGTCCATCTTTGTATCCTCAGCAGTGCTTGGCACGGTGCCTCGCAGTGGATATTGCTTAGTCTGTGTCAAACAGATGAATGAATGAATCAATGAATATGTAACGGAAGGACAAAATGTTATCTAGCAAGGCAGACGCTGGAGAGAACAGAACTGTTTGCTCAGCATAAAAAGTACACTGGAATTTGGGATAAGGGAAGATGAGAGAAAGCCAATAAACCCAGTGGGAATGTGAGGCCAGGAGAATCCTAGGACGGGCAGTTTAGGATTCACACCTGTGGTTGGTGGCGGGGCGATGGAACCATCTCCCGCTGTTCTCAGCCTTCCACAAGGCTGCTGCGCTCCCAGACACCCTGACTGGGGGCGGAAGGCCACAGGGTACAGTATGTTGTACACTAAAGATGAAGCCAGAGAGAGGTTCGGGGCAGCTACAGAACCGCTGCAGTTCTGCAGTGCCAGCGCTGAGAGCCCAAGGAAAAGAGAAAAAATACAAGCTCCCCTCACCCAAATCCATGGGAAAATAGGAGGGAGGAGAGAGGCTATTTCATTTGAATCTTAAAGGCCAGGCCACTTGCTACCTGGGACAAATGGATGACAGAGTGAGGGGTTAGTGACTGCTAGGATGTGAGGGGGCTGTAATAATTGCAGTAAAGCATTGGCAAAGGCCTTTAGTGTCCCCAAATCTGCCTGAGGGTCTCTGAGCCAAGGAGGTCATTTGAGAGCTCTTTCAATTTGCTCACCCTGCTTTGAAGGGGCTTTGAAACCCTGCCTCACCTGCTGGGTCCCACAGAAGTCAGAGGTGACAGCTACAAGTATCTGACCCTTGTCACCATGTTGCAAACTAACCCAGCCAGACAGGCAGGAAGCTAAGCAAGAAAAAGGCCTGGTTTCTCATCCGTGTGAAGGAGTCTGAGCAACCCTGTGCAAGTCAGACTCTGAGAACCCCACTCCCTCAACCGAGGGTGGCACAGTGCTACTGGACAGGACTAGCCCACTCTAAAGGGCCATCTCTGAGCCTCTGCAGAGCGGACCTGATTTATTTAGACACTGTCTCTGGCTTCCTTGGGCAGCTCTTGCTGCTTCCCACCGTAAATCCCAAGTAGAGAACAGGCAGATGCTAGATGGGACGGGGAGATTGTGGAGACAGGGGTGCAGGCCCATAGCTTCCATAAGTGGTGACGGAGAGCAAAGGAGATCACAAGGTGAGAATCTGGAAGAGAACAGTTCTGAGGACAGAACAGACTGGGCCATTTACAGGGCCGTTAAACTTAATAATCCCTGCGAGCACCTCTGGGGAGGTAGGGAGTGCGGCAGGGCGGATCAGACCAAGTCAGTGACTGCTCAAGTCCGTGACCAGGGCCTTTTCTCCACACAAGCACGCACCGCAGACCACGGCTTGCGTCCATGGTGACAGCCTGCAGTGGACAAGGGCAAATAGAATTGGGTTGTGCCACTTCCTAAGAAGGCAGAGGGAAGCATATTTTAGAAAGATATTAATTAAAATAGTAACAAGATAAAGCAGGAAGTTCATGCCAACCTGGGTTCACATGCAGCCCCATCCTCACCAGGCCATGAAGTACACAAGTTACATGACACCTGTGAGCCTGAGTTTCCTCATCTACATAAGGAGAAGGATGCTCGCTGCCTGCAAAATTGTGGAGTGGTTTAAAAAACATAACATAGACCGTAGGCAGGACAGAGTGGCCCTTAGAAGCTTAGGCTGCGGTTGTCAAGGAGATGTGCAGATCTGGTGGGCCCCTGCCATGGTGGTCCTGGGCACTTCAGCATTACATCAAGATTGTTACAACAGGGTGTGGTGGTGTATACCGGTATCCCAGCGCTGAGAGGCTGAAGCAGGAGGACTGCAAGTTCAAGCGCAGCCTGGGGAATTTAGTGATTTAGCAAGACACTGTCTCAAAATAACAAATTTTTAAAAGGCTTAGTAGGTCAGTGCAAAGGCCCTGGGCTCAATGTCCAGTACTGAAAGAGAAAGAAACCAAGAAAGAAAGCACAGATGGACGGATGGACAGACGAGATTATTGCTGCCGTTGCTGAGGCTAGAGCAGCTGTCATTGTCATTTCTCCAGTCTCTGGGAGAGCCTGAGCGCTCTGGTCACACTGGCAGGAGAGCAATTCTGTTCACGTCCAAGACAAGCTCTCTGTTCACGGGATACCAGCCCAGTGCAAGCTTCTCCCCACCAGCATCTCACAGGCAGATGGCTCACCCATCACTGCACTCCCAGGCCTTTGTCCATACCTCCAGGGCTGGAGGTACAGCTCAGTGGTGTGAGTGCTTGCCCGCTAAGCACTAAGGCCCTGAGTTCGATCCCCGGTCCCGGAAAAAAAAAAAAAAAAAGGAACGGATGTCCATACCTCCTCCGCTTGTGAGGCCTACCAGCTTCCATCACTGCAGAAAAATACCCTGGAATCATCAGTCTTTAAGTAGAAAAGGTCCGTTTCGGCTCTCAGTCTTCGGGGTCTGGCTGGTGCCATTGCTCCGGACCAGCGACAGGGCAGCACGCCATGGGAGGGGCGAGTAGAAGAGCAAAGCGCTGCTTAAATCACGAGCCCGGGAGCAGAGAAAAAGAGGAAAGCACCGGAGTCCCACAGTCCACCTCAGGGCCACAGTCCCGGGGACTGCGGAGCTCCCATGGGGCACCACCTCTGGGAGATTCTGACATGGGACCTTCACATTTTATAGGGGAAGTAAATGTAACTCCTGAGCGTCAGATGTCCGGTATGCTGAGTTTACATTCCCCAAAATCAAAGAATGAGTTCTAAGGAACGACAGAGGTTAAAAATAGGAAATTTTATATATAGAGAGAGACAGCTCCTGAGAGAGAGAGGAGGGGGCCGAGTGGGTTGCCACAGACCTCACTTTCTAGAGGAAGGTTTATAGAGCAAAATCATGGCAGGGGGATAGAATCACAAGGTGGGTACAAGGTGGGGTAAAACTATGATGAACCAGTAGTGTTACAAATACGGCCCCTGGGGTAATGCTGATCCAGTGGGGAAGCAGCTTACATCACAAGTACCCGTGGGAAGGATAAAGAATTTTCAGGAAGGGGGGGACTTGGTCACCCGTGGAGGTGACTGATGTCTGTCTAGACTTGATTGGACCAGGTGAAAACACTAATCTTGTCCCTTGGGGAGGCAGGTAGGCCTGGTCATTCCATCTTTATCTTGAGGCCTGGCCTGCAGCTGATGTACCTCCGGCCACAATTGTAATGTGTTTTCATCTTTTTTTTCTTTTTTGGTTCCAGGAACCAAACTCAGGACCTTGCACTTGCCAGGCAGGCACTTACCCCACTGAGCTGTATTCCCGGGTGTGTTTTCGTCTTTTGTATTGATTTTCTCCAGGGCCTACCCCTGTGTGACTGCCTGTAATGTTTCTACCTCACTCAGCTGGCTGTCAGAGTTCCATAACCTCCCAGTTGCAGCTCCCGGGCCACCAGCTCTTTAATTCTTGGGGGACACTCAATCCAAGCTACAGCATCAGGCTTCCTTGTGTTTGTGAATATGAGATCGTCTGCTGTGTGACAGACTCAGGGTTGTCAGGCGGACTGGCCTCAGCCCTGCACTCTGGCCAGGCTAGTTTTCCTGTTTGCCCCGCAATCCCCCTCCTTTCCCAGAAAGTAAGGTCTAGTCATAAAATAATCAGCCTTGCAAGCTGGAGCTACAACACAGCGGCCCAGTCGGCCATCCCTGCCGAACTCGCCTTGCAGCATGGACACCGGGCAAGAGAATAGTGATGGCAGGTGAGGCGAGGGCGGCTGGTCCAGCTGGCGCTTTCGTTCTCTAGTTTTCAAGGCCGATTACTTTCCAGCTAGGTTTTAGTTTTGGGGAAACTCACTCGTCCGTAAATGGAGGATTAGAAACACCTACCTCACAGGGGTAGTATGAGGGTGAGATGAGTTGTAACCTAAATTTTTAAAAAGGCTCTCTGGGGGCCTAGAAAGTGTCAGGAAATATTAACTAAGCATCTTTATTATTATTTGTGTATAATATTGGCATACACACACACACTATGTGTGTGCATGTATAAATATACGTGTGTGTGTACCATACTAACTCATAAACAGAATGCTTGGTGAGTGTTTTATGAAGGAAAACATGAAGTCGGGCTGGCAGAAGCCCTCTGACTGTTGGGGGCAGTGCAGGGAGGTCTGCTGGAGAGACAGCAGCCTTTGTTTCGGATGCTGGAGCTGCTGGACCTGGGGAAGAGCGAAGAGATGGGGAGTTGGCAGTGGACACTGAAGCCCGTTCCTGACTTTGCAGGACACCCTGCCTTGCGACCAGACAGAGGAGGAATTCAGAGGATCCGGGGCCCTTGCCCAAGGCATTCAGGAGAGGAATTCCATCTGCCCTCCTGTGTAAATAAACAACACAGCCCGGACTGGTCCCCTTTCCCAATTGTTCCCAAATCTTGTTTTTATTCTCCTTTCCCTTTATGGAATGGTAAGTCACTAAACTGCAAAATGGCTTCAAAAAGCCCAACGCACACTGTTTGCTCTCCAGCCAGCCATGGAGCCGGAGCCCAGGAGACTCGGAAAGGTGCCCTTGCGCCCATCCAGGGCTCCCAGCAGAGCTGAGGCCAGGAGCGGCCCCGCTCTGTGCAGGTGCTGAGAGAGACTTTAGAGGGGTTTCCCAGGCCTCCGAATCACCCGTGAGAAGCACAGGAGTTTTTGACGCCTAGATTAAAATCTCGGCACTGTCCCTTTCCACCTTGGAGGAATATCTCCAGTTGCGTGGGAGCCCCGAAGGCCGGCCCTGTGACGTCCAGGCCCCACTCCGCTTCCTGGGCCCCTCGGCGGGTTAAGTTTGCAACAGACTAGAAAGGAAGCAGCAGATGCTGTCTTTGGCCTGCACGGGAATGTGGGTCCCTGGAAAGACAATGGCTGAATCGGGAACCCTTCACGCTTACCACAGTGAGTTAGCCCACAGGGGGCTTTTGCACATCATGCCTGCTCTGTCTGTTCCCTCCCTGAAACCTGGGAGTAAGAAATAATTGTCCAGCTTCCTTGCCACAGTTACAGAGTCCTTAAAAAGTGTCATTAATGTAGCTTGAAAGTTCTTTGAAAACAATAAAAGTTTAGGTAGGGGAGGGAAGAAGTGCAGGGCGTCTGTGCGCTCAGATGTGCTCCACAGAGATGCAGCCCAGAGCACTAGGAACACTGCCCCCAAGCTCGCAGCCTTCAGGTGGGCCTGGACTCACAGCTGTTTTCATTCCTAGGTCAGGTTGTCTTCTCCGGGATAGCTGCCTCCATCAGTCATTTATAACCAGAGCCCAGGGCTGGTGTCATAAGGTATCCGGTTTCAGAAACAAGTATTCCGGCAGCAGGGAGCGTGGGGTCCCCGGTCTGCCCAAAGCCAGCCCGCCTGGCCCTGCCAGTCTCCAACCATCCGTCTGCTGGGCTTATCCACAAGTCATCAGGGAAGTCACAGAGCTGCCAGTGGCCACAGGAGCCTGTGTGTCGCATAATCTCTGTCCTCTCTCTCGCCCACCAAAGCTCCTTGTCTCATGAGTTCCACAGCAACAATTCTTGTCTCTTGTCATCGGGTCCAGGTGACAAGCTCAGAAAGCGCCCAGGGTGAGCCAGGAATGTTGCTCTCTGGCTTGGAAAGCTGTATCACTGCCCTGTAGTGGCCAGAATGTGGAGGTGGAAGAATTAGTCTGGAAATGTCCAGGATAACCAGGGCTGAGCGTAAGTCCATTGACTGCCCAGCAGGAAGATCTGCCTCCCATGGGAGGACAGGGAAGGAGAGTAGGCCATGCTGGTTGGGAAACCAAAGTGCCTCTCAGCTGCCAAGTTCAACCCCGTGGCCCCCAAATGAAAGCTACAGGATCTTACTGGATAAGAATGGGTCTCGCTTGAGTCTCATCTGAGGTTCCTGAAACCCCCAAGTCTCTGGGGTAAGGCCATCGTTGGCATGAACCTCCACTGGTGCTCATGGAAGGGAGGCGGGTCACTGAGAGGAACCCAAGTTCTCCTCCTCCTGTTCCTCTTCCCCCGGGATGGGGTGGGGTGGGATCAGGAGAGACTGCTACACACAGGAAATGCCTCAGCTCCCCTCCGCAGGGGTGAAAGAGGCAGAACCTTCCAAGGGGATTTTACGAAGCTCTTTGAGTAGAATAAGGGAAGAGGGGAGAGGAATGGAATTTGTTCAAACTTTGTGTGAGTAGAGGGGGTGAGACTGGGGATTTACGTTTACTGAGTTCTATTCCCAGTCCCTCTCCTTTTTTTAAATTTTCATTTGAGAAAGGGTCTTGTGAAGTCACTAAGTTGCCCAGACTGGGTTTGAACTTGCAGTCCTCCTGCTTCAGCTTCCCAGAGTGTGCCACCACGGCCAATTAATAATTGCTGTTTGCTCAACAAATTCGTAAACCAATACTACATACCAGACACTGTGCTGGCAATGGGAAATGAGATGAGAGGGCTGTCCTGACCTTAGCAGGTTTGATAATCCTAGGTGCTGGATTCATGGTCCCATGGTTCTTGGAGTCAGCACCCACCCAGCCCTCCTCCAACTCCAGTTGTTTTACAATTTAAAAAAAGAAACTAACATAATTTGCTCTCCCATGTGAGCTAGGAGAACCTAAACTCCCACAGGCTAAAAGTTCATGTGAACAGGCGTGATTAAACAGTAGTTGTCATGGCAATGGAATGTCATTTATTACCAGTTTGAAGCTGTTCAAGTTCACTTCCACCAAAATTACATCCTGAAACTATAGCATCTGAGAAACTGCACGATACTTGACTCCTACTTGAGTCATACACGGCTTTCACACACTAAGAATTGTCTACACAGCAGGGGTCATCTATGTGTGTGTGTAAGAGAGACTGACAGATGGGGGGGTGCGACTCCCACAGAGGGGTGTCTGAGCATTAAATCTAACACACAATTGATACATACTTTTTTTTTTAAGAGTAGAAAGCATTTATTGAGAGAAAGAAAGCTTCTGTCTGAGAGGGACAGAAGGGGGCCCAGAAAGTGGGTTGCCCCCCTATCCCACTTCTCAGGGGTGTTTTATTGAGCAAAGCTGTGAAGTAGGCCCTAACTGTGATCAATCAAAGCACACACCTTTTAAAACACTGCTGTATTCGGACTGTGTAAGGTGCTGATGGTTCACTGTTGTGTAACAAATCACCGCCAAATGCAGCAGCTTAAACCAATAATAATCATTTAATATTTCCCCTGATTTCCCTGGGTGTGGACCTAAGAGCAGCCCAGCTGGAGGCTCTGGCTCAGGCCTCCTGCAGTTGCTGAGCAGTGGCTCAGTGTCTGCTGGGGCCACATCCAAGTGCTTGTGGGGCTGGAGGATCCACATCCTGTGAGGGGCGAGTTGATGCTGAATCTTGGTCAAGGCGTCAGTTTCTCTCCACGAGGACCTTTCTGCAGAACTTTGTTATTGGTCTTTTTGAGATAGTTTCACTGCAGTTCTGGCCTTGACTCACTTTGTAGCCCAGGCTGGTCTCGAACTCGCAATGATCCTCCTGTCTCAGGCACCCCAGTGCAGGGATTACAGGTGTGCACCACCACAACTGGCCTGCGCTGCTTGAGCATCTTTAAAACGCAGATCTGGGTTCCTCCAGAGTTTGAAATGTAAAGGGCTGAGGCTGAGGTGGCGGTGATTTGGGGGACCACACCTTTGTCCTGTCAATGGAATCGTGTTCTTTGGTCACAGAGACAGCCTTCATTCTGGGCAAGAGCGGCTTTGTACACAGGCTGAGCTCCTAGGAGTATGGGTCACCGGCCATCCAGGATGCCAGTTATCACCCATATCACTCATGTGGGGCTTCTGGCTGTGCTGTCTGCTACCCAAAATAGGCAAGAGGGTGTGCCTACTTAACAAATCTCTGCATATATGTAAGTGGAGAGAATTTTATGGCACTAAAGCAAACAATGCTAAAATTCCATCAAACATCAGCCTGTTTTGGAAGATCCAGAGACCTCCTGAGTGCACCACCCAGAGGTATCGACACCACTGTTAACATTGTGAACTGGGCGTAGTGGTGCACACCTGTGATCCCAGCCCTCAGGAGTTTCCCTCGAGTTTGAGGCCAGCCTAGGCTACACAGTCAGTTCAAGACTGGTCTGAACTACATAGTGAGACCCTGTCTCAAAATAAAACAAAACCAAAACAACAACTGCCAGATTCAGCACAGCTCTTGAAATTCCCAGGGGGAGGATGGCGGAGGATGAAAAACATGAAGACAAGTCAGAATGCAGAAAGCCGAGGTCAGGTGGAGCCCTCTCTCCTGATGGGAGAAAGAGACCCGCCCAATGACTGCAGCATGTTTATTTATACACGCCGCAGTTGTGTGTCCGGTGAAACCCTTCTGCCTAACAACTTGTTCACCTGGCTTGCCTCGGGCACTCTGTGTTCTCAGGGCTGGCCTTGCTCCTGCCCTGTGCTTGTGATTGATCTCCAGCTCAGCTGCTCCCCACAAACAACAACAAAAACATTTTAGCATTAAGCCCTTCCAGGCCTTTTTATATTCTTTCCATTTGCTCCCTTTTCCCAGCAGCATTTGAAGATGTTTCTCTCTGTCCATCTCCACAGATTCTGTCTGTTCCCCTTCAGCTGTTACCTTAGCTCTCTTTCCCCTTCACAGCCTAACTTCTCAAACAACATGGCCACACTCCTCACCTCCCAGTTTCTCCTGAAGGCACTTGTGCTGGCTTTAATCGTCAATATCTCATGGGAATGGTCCCCTCTAAGGTCTCCAGGGACCGTCTTGCTGCTAAATGTAATGGATACTGCTAAGTTCTTCTCTGACCTGACCTCTAGCACCAACTGGTGCTGTTGACCACAATCCCCTGCTCTGGTTTTGTTTTTTTTTTTTTATTTCCCACTTGACTCTTCCTTCTCCATCTCCACTGCGGGCCATACACTGCTACCCACCCGTTCCAGGATGAGGGTCTTAGCTTTTGTCCTGCCCTCCTTCCTCGCTCTGCACGGGCCTCCAGGGCGATGTCATCCATTCCCATCCCAGTACCTTCACTTGCCAGCTAGAAGCCAACTGACTTTTAAACCTGGATTGCTAGCTCAGGTCCTCTGAGTTTCAGACCCACATAGCCAACTGTTGGATGAGTAGCTGTGGTCAGTTGCCAAACTCAACCTGTAGAAAGCTAGATTTGTCATTCCCATGTGCGTGCGCATGTGCACACACACACACCCAGGTTCCTCCTCTGCATTCACCCATCTCAGAGAACAACACCTTTACCTACTCAGCTACTCAAGCCAGAAACCCAGGCATTAATTGTCCTTGACACGTGCCCCTCCCTTACCCCTCACGTCCAGGGCTTGCCCTATGCTGGGTTTTCTACCTATAATGCAAGTATCTCTGGAACCTACCCACTTGTCTCCATTCCTACCGCAGTTCTCCAACACCATTCACCGTCTGACCTGTGCGGCCTCCTACCTGACCTCCCTGTCTTGTCCTGCCCTGCAGTTCACTAACCACGCTTGTATCATGGGATGTGTAGGTTTTGTGTATGTGCTTATACTTTTTTAAAAATTTGGTTGTTGCATTCTTTGTAAACTTGAATTTTGATTTCCTGATGCTAAAAGATGTGACTTCAAACTATGCTTTACAGATAACCAGGAATAATCATCTAATTTCCTTCTCTATAGACCAAATGGCCAGAAATATGTGTGGCCAGGATCCCAGTGGTCTGGATTTCAGCACCTTGCTGTGCATAGACAGTCAGAGCCCCCCCACAGCCCAAACCGACTGTATCTAGCAACTCTACTGCCATACCCACCAGCAGCTGCTCACCTGCCCTTTCACCCCCAGAATAGCTGGTTGCTCCTTCACGTAGGCAACATGCTAGGACACCCTCGCTTCCAGAGGTCATTACCTTCATGGTGTGCTTTACCCAGGCTCCCAAGTTATGTTTAATTTCTGATTCTAGGCCTCCGTTCACCACCTCTCACTGCTGGGAATGTGTTCTTCAACCCCTCCCCAATAGCCAAGTCTTCATCCTTTGGTGAAGAGACCACCTAGTCCGCAATGATCCCTAGACCATCCAGCTTCAGAGACCACCTAGTCTGCAGTGATCCCTGACTCTTTCTTGCCTCTCCTCTCATTTTATTTTATTTTATTTTTATTTTTTATTTATTTTTTTTGCGGTACTGGGGATTGAACTCAGGACCCTGCGCTTGCTAGGCAAGCGCTTATTCCACTGAGCTATATCCCCAGCCCCTTCTCCTCTCATTTTAGAAAAGATTGTCCTGTCATGCATTGCTAGTTATTTCTCATATTTACAGTCCCAGCTGTAGTGCTCCCCGGTACTGTATTCATTCCCCTTTTCTAGGGGGTTACTCGAGGAGCTAAGTACTTGTGAATAACTTGCTACATCATTACTTACTCCGCATTTCTCAGCCTTATGCTCTTTATAGCTGAAGCTGGGGATACCATTTCTGACAACAAAGGGCAGTTGTGAAAAGTTGAGAAAGTACATCGTACTGTACCGGGCAAATAGAAGCTGCCCGGGAAATGTCAGCTCCCATTCCTTAACCTCTACTCCTGAGCAGCAAGCACGGTAACTTTGGAGGAATAATTCTCAGAATGAGCAAATTAATGAATGTAAAGGACTCAAAGAATGAAATAACACATTCTGACTTCACAAGGGTGAAAGCTAGCGCCTTTCCCTGGCTGGCATGGCGGGGAGAGCATTCTGCTGGAGGAGAGACGGGTGTGTGGGGGGAGTTCTGCTTGGCTCTAAGATGGTGAAATGTTGACTAATTGGAAATCAAGTTTGATTTGAGTGTTGCTGCTATGGCCAGCTGAGTTTTGTATGTCTTACTGAGCTTGTGATCTGTCAGGATTCCCAGAAGAAGGTAGGAGGCACATGTTTCTTTTTAACAGGGTGAAAAAAAATTCTTATATAAATCAGTTTTCACAGGCGTGGGCCTGGCTGCAGGCTCTAAAAGAAATGAGACCATGTTGGTCTCAGAGTGCTGGCTATAAATATTGACTCCCAGCCCTGTCACTCATACTTGTAGAAAGTCTCTGTGCTAATGGGCTTTCCATTTGTTTTGAAAAAGACATCAAAGTACCCCAAATGCACCAAAAGTTACAGGGTAAAACGCTGATTTGTGGAGAAGGGGGTTTGAAAGGGAGGGGTGAGGCTATGGCCATACCGCCCCAAACATGCCCGATCTTGTCTGAAAGGCAGGGGTGTCCTTTCCAAAGGGTGACCCTTGCATTTTCTAGCTTCATCTCTTGAGTTCACGGCATTAATTTCAAGTTCTTTATGGAGACAGTGAGTCTGTGGTCAGCCTTGGTAAGCAGGAACCGCTTAACCCTCTCTCCCTCTCTTCACTACAGGAAATGACAGAGATTTCTCCAGTGTCCTTCTGACCCCCTTGCTCATTCTCTGCTCTCCACTTGCCGCCCCACCCCAGCAGACACATCTTGTCACCTCGGCAACACAGGATGTTCTTGAAGATACGAGATTAAGGACCTCATTCTTGACACACTGGCATCCCATACATATGCGAACAATCAGGAGAGATTTATTTTATACAGCTGTGAAACCAGACTTGGGCGGGACTTCCACGTTGTCCACCTGGTCAACCAGACCCTCGGCTCAGGGAGTCCTTACCCCAGTCCACAGAGCTCTCCAGGGCCAGGTGGTAGAATTCAATGATTCCACAAATATGGCTGGAAAAAAAATTATGTCTTTCCTTTTACTAACTAGTAACGTTATACATAGAAGGAGCACATCCTATCTGTGATTTGTTTTGGTTTTGATTTTTTTGTGATTTGTTTTTTAACCAAAGATAGTATAGTTCTTTTTTATCTCTCATTACAGCTGTTGAAAATTCTCAAAATATCATTTATTCTCAATAGTACTTTGTTGGTTCTATCTATAGTGACAGGTCCCGAGAAGGAGGTGCCTTTGGATGTAAAGAGGAAGGTTAAAAGAGACAAGAAAAACGAGAGCTAAAAGTCTGGGATGGGGGCCTTCCAGTCTCTCGGACTGCCGCGGCCCCAGTCACTCATCTCAGTCACCTTTTATTAGAACAAAGAACGTAACTAAAACCAACAGGAGAAATTCATTATCCCTTTCCATTTCTGCCTCTCAGCTGGTGGTAACAGTCTTCAGGGGGCTCCCACACCCAGCACCACGCTCACTCAGTACAGCTGGGGATCATAAGCCGACCATCAGTAATCAATCCATTAGCAATCACAGTCCTTTCCCCACAGTACTTTAAAATCACAGTAAAGTCATATATACCTGCTTTTTAATGTAATACCGTTCAGCTTCAAAGACATCTCAGCATCCCAATACAAAAGAATAACAAAACATTACAAACTGTGTTTAAGTACAGAAGATTCTTAAACTTGCATTGATGGGGTGGCTCTTTGCTTTGCCAACAATGAAGTTCTACAGTTTGTTTAAAAACAAGCAGTATAAATCTTGTGCACTTAACGAAAACAAAATCCAAACACTTCTCATTGCCAGCGGACCCCCTTGATCCACAGCTGGGCACTGCAGAGAATGCTCTGTCGGGAATGCTGTGTCACTGCATACGAAAACAAGACCACTGAAGCTAAATGGACAACAGGTCCCGCCTTGCAGTGCAGCCCTGAGCTGAGAACCCTTCAAAGCCATCCACCCCCCAAAGCCTCAGCACCACAAGGAGCATTAAGAGTTCGGCATGGTTGCTTTGTTCTTTTTACAAACTACTATATTCGGTTGATAATGCAAGATTTCTAGCCAATAACCTTATAGTTAAGATCATCTTACAAAATTTTTTTAAATGCCAGAAATTTCTTCAAATGCTTTAGCAGATGTGGTGGTGCATACCTGTAATCTCAGCATGCAGGAGGCTGAGGCAGGAGGATCATTGTGAGTTCAGGACCAGCCTGGGCTACAAAGTGAGCTCAAGGCCAGCCTGAACTACATAGCCAGACCCTGCCTCAAACAGGAAAAAAAATACAAGTGCCTTATCACACCAATAGCAGAATGCACAGAGAACATAGGAGTGGCTTTTCATTTAAAAATGTTTAGAAATATTTCAACTTTGATACAGTTTCGGGATACTCCAGGTACCTGTGGCTGCTTCGTGTTAACCACCAACAATTTCTAGAGTACTTGGAGAGACTGCAGTAGGATCATGGTCAACCTTTGTAATACATGTCTGAAGCAAGGGCCATGGCGATCACAACGCTGAGATGTTTGCAAGGAGATGGCTAAATGTTTCTTATTCCTCCTCTTCCTCCTTTCCCTTCGCCTCGTCCTTCTCTTTTCTCTCCGTGTCTTCCTCATCCGCCTTTTCTCAAGCAGCGTTAGTGGTACCCTTTGTGCTGTCAAACTTTCCTTTCGATTTATGGTCAGTGATGCGCTGCTGCTACATTTCCTTCACCTTCACCACCTCGGTGATGTGTGGCTGCTTTCCATCCCCCGTGAGTTATCCCACATCCCATGAAGCTCCTTGGCCACATCTCACATCAAGACACCAAGGTTTGTGGATTTGACCTGGGGGGTAAATTGTCAACAGAACAGAAAGAATCCAAACAGTTGTCTTTTGGGGGGCACTAGGGTCCCTTGTCTTCTGGCCTCCCTTAGCTGCTTTCCATAATATTTTCATTTTTTCAGTCACAGCCATGTCATCAAATTTAGAGGGTTTTTTTTCCCCAGATGTTGTCTTCTACCTCTCAGGGCACTTCTTGGAAAATTCTGCAAGATTGTCAGGGACATCTAGAGTTTTCTCACTATGTTCTTTTCTCCCTGTGTCTGCATATCCTGTCTTGCTCGGGATCACGTTTAGCCTTTCTGACCATACTGTTTGCTGCTTTGGAGAGCTCAGGGTGACACATGGCTCAGCGCTCCCAGCCTTGTGCCCGCTGCCTCTGCGAGAGCTATACAATCTTGAGTAAAAACGAAACTGCCACCAGATCATGTTATTTGATATTCTGAGTTTTAAAAGTCTGCCTACTATTACGTCAAGCATTTATTCTTTTACTTTTTTGGGGAGGAGTACTGGGAATCAAACTCAAGACCTTGCACTTGCCAGGCAGGTGCTTGTGCCATTGAGCTATATCATCAGCATCTTTTACTATTTTGAAAGCTGTATCTCAGTATAATTGGTTTCTTTTATAATCCTTTGTTTTCTATTTTTTTGTATGTAAGAATATTTTTCTGGGGGCTGGGGATATAGCTTAGTGGAATAAGAGCCTGCCTGACAAGTGCAAATTCCTCAGTTCGATCCCCAGTACTGCCAAAAAAAAAAAAACCACCTTTTTTTCTGGGAGTAGAGTCCATAGGTTTCATCAGATTGCTAAAGGGGTAGAACTCAAGCCTGAGGCCCCAAAGCACATGGTTTGTCTCACAGGTATAGTCCAGGTCAGTTGATACAGCTGGATCTCTGGAAAAGATGGTGCAGTCAGGGAAAGAATTCTGCACGTCTGGTGCAGCAGGAAAGAATGCCGTGATTGATTAGCAATGTCTGCTCTGTGCACCCCTGGAGAGGAGTGGTGGAATGGATTCAGCCATAGTACTTTCCATTCTAGGCCAGTGCTCCAAAGAGAACTTCCTACCATGATGGAACTGTTTCATTTGCACTGTCCAATAGGATAGGTGTTCACGGCTGCAGCTTTTAAGAGCTTAAAGTATAGCTGGTGCGATGGAAAATAGGACTTTTAATTTTTATTTAATTTCAATTAATTTTAATTTCAATAGCTACATGTGGCTAGCGGTTGCCACTTTGGACAATACAGCAGTAACTTCATCCCACCCACCCTCCTTTCCAGTTGCCTTGCACTGTACCCAGACACCTTGCACTCTGCCTTACCACCCATCACAGAGGAGGAGCCTGGAATCAGAGAGAAAGGGCCTTTCCAGAGGCCATCAGATCCATGGCGATGTTGGGTATCAACATCCCAAATCCCTCTACATCCTAGTTTAAAGTTGGGTCGTTTACATGACATTCCTAGGTCTTATTTTAGCAGAATGCTCATTTCCTGTACACCCCACAGTTACAGCAGAAGGGAAGCAAAATTGCACCTTCCTCCCAGGAACACACAGGAAGGTGCTGTCTTTGTGCTGGTGCAGGCTGACTGAGTGCCCCCCTTTCTGTTTCTGTTTCAAGATTCAGTTTGAAAGGGGATAGAAGTATAAGCAGAAGTCATTTTGCCATTTTGCTCTTTAAGAAGTTTTTTTAAGCAAGTGTTCACAGGCTCACAGGTGTTGTGGAGAAAGTGTACTGATTGCTGCTCCGAGATCTCTGAAGAGTTAAGCCTGCTCTGGGCCAGCCAGCTTTCACGGATGACTCAGTGTCCAAATCAGGGTCTGCATTCTGACTCACAGGGCAAGGAAAAGCCGAGGACAGGAAGCCCACTCGCAGTTTACCTCAGGGGCCTCCGGTGAGTTTCTGGGGAGAGGCCCTGGCCTGGGGAAGGGGCTGTTTCTGATGAGGTCATGGGGAGGAATGGCCATCTCCGCCGAGGTGCGAGTCTGGGCAGCTGCCAGGAGTGGCGGGGAAAACGCAGGCCCTGGAGCAGGTCAACAGAGAGGGAGAAGGAATTGAGAACTTGAGGATTAGGAATCCTTTGGGGTCTCAGCAAATTGCTCAGAAGTTTCACCCTCCTGAAGCCTCAAGCCCCGAGGGGTAAAAAAAAGCCCAGTAGGCTCGTTTCTCCACCTCTCTAGGAAGGCTGCAGCCTTGCATTGACCTCAACAGTCTGACCACAGCAAAGACCTGCCACAGCTCCAAGCATTCATACATGCAGAACTGCCCAACATGCTGTTGAGAATGTTTTCTAAAGTTTCAATGGCATTTCAACTATTTTCTCATAAACATCTTGCTGGAGACCAGCAGGGCCTGCTTCAGATTTCCTGAATCAGAATTTTAGAGGATGTATCCTGAAGATGTAGGGGCTTTGTTTTTTTTTTTTTATTTTTATTTGTTTTTTGCAGTGCTGGGGATTGAACCAGGGCCTCATGCAGTTAGTTAGGCATGTGTTGTCTCACTGAGCTATACCCTCACGATGGTCTAGCTTTCAAACAAAGCTCCAACTGACTTCACTGTGCAGTCAGATTTTGGGTGACTGTCTTGGTTACTTTTCTCTCGTTGCTGAGACAAAATACCCAACACCCAAAATGAAGGAAGGAAAGGTTTATTTAGCCTACAGTTTGTGGAGGTTTCAGTCCATACTTGGCTGGTTCTGAGGCAGAGTGGCACATGGCAGAGGGCAAACGTTCATGGTAGCAGAGCACAGCAAAAACAACCAGCAAAAGGGAGAAATGGCAGCAAGCAGTCTCTTTCCTTCCCCTACATTGTAAACAGCTTAACCCCACCCAGGGGGCGTGTAGCACTCACATAATCTCCATTCCCTCCTCTTCCATAGGCTCAGGATGTACACAAAGTAAGCACTCTGGCTTCCTGCTGAATCACTCAGCCAAACCTCTAGATTCCCCAAGTTGACACAATGTATCAACCATAAGAGTGACATAAAGAATGACCCTTCTTAATCCTGGCATTTGAGGCCTCTGGAAGCAGGCTCTGCTCTATACCGGTAGAGCATTGTAGCGGGAAATACACCAATTGTATAGTAATGACATGAATAAGAACAGCTAACATTCACTGAGTGCCTGTTACTAAGAGCTTTAAATTGATCACCCTTTAATCTGCATCTGGGTTCAAGTCACTTTACAGATAAGAAAATAAGGGCATTCACAGTCTAACGTAGAAGTGACTTCAGGGCGAGGGCTCTAAAGCTCAGTGGCATGGCACCTGCCTGGCAAGCTTGAGGTCCTGAGTTCTATTCCTGATTCCAAAAAAAAAAAAAAGTGACTTCAAAGTGAGATCTGCCAAATTGCAAAGTTTATGTGCTTGACCTAGGGCAGTGGAGGTGAACCTGTAGCACATGTCGGCAGCGAGCTGCTTGGTATCCTTGAAAGCTCTAAAAAGTTTACTATCCCTGACCTAGAGTGACCAATTATCCCAGTTTATCAGGTACTACGGGGTTGCCTACACACAGGGCTTTTAGTACAAAACCCAGCAAAGTCCTGAGCAAACAGAGGCAGGTTAGTCTTTCTCTCTCGACTATGAGGTTTCTGTCTGCAACAGAAGCTCAGCTCTTCCACGTAAAATTATGTGACATTACTCCAGCCTCCCCACCCTGGGGGCTCCAGGGTTCCTCATCCCTCATTAGGGAGTACCACACTCATCTCAGAAAGCAATCGTGATCATCCACCCAGACAGCATAGGGAGCTGCAGCCTGCTGCGTGTCTACACTGGGGCGAAGTGGCTTCCCACCGCCCATCTGGTGTTGACTTCGAATCTGGAAATATCACAGCTCGTATCTCTTCCCATAATCCTCCACTGTTACCGCAGGGTTGGGACCAGCAGATAGTCTCCAGGCTCTTCTACAAGATGAGCAAAGAGTTGCACGTCACATGGCAAGTGAAAAGCAGCTGCAGTTATTGAAGGTCATAGGCAGATGTGCTCAGGGCAAATCTGTGCCAACAGAAATATGGCAGGAACAGAAAAGTGGTCCCAGGATGGCAGCAGAGTAAGGACCACTGCACACAGATACATCAGGCTTGGGGAATTTAAAGGATATGCACCCCTGCCTGGGTGCACCCCCCAGTCCTTAGGTGCAGTTGACAGGAATGAAGGATAGATGGGGTGCTGAGTCATCCCTGTGGCTTTGAACACACATTCCTGTCCCAGAATTCACTCTGATCCTAATTGCATGTCTGAGAGGCAGTACATATGTACAAACCCTTATAATATTTGAGTAGGGTGCAGGAAAGTCAGGCCAGGAGACCCAGCATGCATGTGCTCTTGCCTGGAGCCTCAAGGGTTTCCTGAGTTTTTGTTCTGTTATTCTCTACCTCTCTGGGACAGCTAAAGGAGAAATGGCTCTAGGGTGTTGTTCAGATTCAAATGCATGGACAGAAGTGATTTCCTGTGTCCCGTTGTTCTAACTTTTCTACCCATCCCTCCCTCTCTTCTCATCTTCTGGAAGTCTTATTCCATCAGATACACATTAGAGTCTCTCATAAAGTTTAACTTTCTCCTCAGCTCTCGTTCACATTTTGTCTTTTTGAGACTATGCAGTTCAGGCTGGCCTTGAGCTCATTTTGTAGCCCAGGCTGGTCTTGAACTCACAAGGATTCTCCTGCCTCAGCCTCCCAAGTGCTGGGATTATAGGCCTGCGCCACCATGCCCGGTTCTCTCTCTCTCACATTTTAAAAAGTTTCCGTGTGTACCTAGGCAAAGTCCTTGACACTCTTGTATCTCATTCACTTCCTTCAGCTGTGCACAGCTAACCTTTATCTTAATTACTGAGTTTATTCAATAAACTCGGCTCCATCTGATCTTGTTTAATTTCTGTCTTTTTCTGTTTTACTATACAAATTTCTTGTATTTCTTTACCCCCAAGTTCTTTGGAACATGTCATCCCACCCGTCAGTTTTTTTGTTGTTCTTGTTGGTACTGGGAATCAAACTCATGAGCAGGTGCTGTGCCCTTGAGCTACATCCCTGATGCACCGCCTGTGAGTTTTGTCCACCGGCTCTCAGTGGGCTTTTGCCCTCTGAGCTGTATGGTGAGAGCTCCCTGGGCCTCTGGAGCTAGACCTACCCGAGTTTTGCTTTGCAGTTTTCCCCATTCTGTGTCATCACCCCCCCGACCCAGAATCCCCAATTCACAACCGAGTCCAGTATTAATGGCCCCAGGTGCCATCTGGGTCTGACGTTAGTGAAGTGACAGGGTCAGCATCACCCAGGCCCCAGCTAATGGGCTGAGCCGGGACTTACCTGTGGCCCTCCCTTACTCAGCATTTAGAGGAGCCTGAAGGATCAGCCTCTGAGCCATCTCAAAATACATCTTTCCCTGAAATTTTGTTTCAAAACAAAATTGAAACCAAGGATAATTCAGCGCTCTTATAATTGTTTCCAGTAGCACTTTAAATAGTCACCCTGAGCCACTAAGAGACGGTAATAGGATAATGCCGCTGACCACCCTGGGTGGGTACAGAGTCACAAGCGGAGGGACAGGGAATAAGGCTTCTGCAGAGCCCTCCGGTGGGGCGCCATCATCTTCTGCATGAGCCTGGGTACCAAGTATTTATCTCTCCCTGTTAAAGGGACCCTTCCGGCTCTGGAAGTCTGCAGTTCTCTAACCGAAGGTCACCGTGGCCGCCATCCCCTGAGCCCTAAGCAGGGCCCTAAATGTTTCCTTCATTCTCGCCCCCATTCTCAAATGACAGCCCAGCCACCACCTCCAGCGCTGCCACACCAGTAATTACAGCCCCCAAGGCCCGCTTGGGTTCAACAGAGGAGATGATTGTTCAACTGCCACTTCTGTTTTTCATCTTTCTTCTTGCTTTTCCCCTGACCCAACTTTGAATTCCTCGTTGGTGTTTTAGAACATCTCGGCAGGGGACAGGGGGCGTGTCTCCCACAGCCCGGCCACTGAGCAGAGCGCCCCACTCCCTGGCCACGCACCGAGGAGCCTCTGGGGGCCTGGTGCTGGAGCAGGTGACGGGCTCCCCATGCCCACTCCACCTCCTGGGGACCTCAGAAAACCCCACCCCTGGGAGCAGTTCTCAGACACGAAGGCAGCAGCCCCGCAGCCCACAGGGGGATCGCCCTCACGTCGCTCACGCGCATGCCTGAGACCATCTACAAATTTCCTCCCGCATCTTGCCAAGGTGGAGCTTTCTGACGTCAAACTTTGCAGATAAAGTCTGCGGATGTCCCTCTCCCACCGCTCAACATGACTTAACCTTCAGGGCAATAACCTGGGGGGTTGGGAGCTCCTTTGCCAAGGAAAATTGCTCTCCACTTCCCACTGATTTCCTTGGCTTCTGATTCCTACCTCAGTGCAGAATTGCAAAGCCGGTGACCACCTTCCTCCTTACCCCCCACCACGCTGTTCTGGTCCGCACCCCTTTCTCCTTCAGTGCCCTGTCACACACCCTGGCTAGCTGCACCCCTTCCTCACTCACAGGAGCTCACACTGAGGAAGCAGCAGAAAGGTGTCTTCAAACTTCAAAGGGCGCATTTTTAAGTGTCTGCGAATAGGCGCACACACCAGCCCTGTAGGCAGGACTCGTCTCCTGCAGCGATTCGTTGTTGTGCCTGCCAGCTCCTGGCTCTGTCCCACAGTGCTCGCCTTACTGCTGTTTTATAATCGACTGATGGGTTGAATCGTCCATCATCACTTTTTTTTTTCAACATTTTAAATGTCAACTATTTCTTTTTCCAGATTTACTGTGATAAACTGAAGAAGCCCCTTTTGGATTGCAAGTTCGTTAAGCTTATCAATCCTTGGGGGTGTCTTTACAATATTCATATTTTCCATTTAGAAATAACGCGTGACTGTGTATTTAATAGGCTTTCGTTCGCGTCTTTCAGTAAAGTTCAAATGGGTTTTGTACAGTCTTGTTGAGGTTTCTCGACATATTTTAATTTTTGTTGGACTATTGAAAAATAGAATCTTTTTCTCTAAATGGTTCTACTTTGAACCATTGATTTGAAAAATATATCCTGCATCTAGAACCTATTTTACTCTCAGAATAATTCTAATACTTTTTCAGTCGATGGCCCCTTTCTGAGGAAATAGTATACCATCTGCAAACAATAATTTTTTTCTCCTTTACACATATAATTTCATTTCATGAGTAAATGTACAACTTCAAGAATCATATTAAATAATAGCTAAATTATCAGTGCCTTGGTCTTACTTTGCTATGGATTATCTTTATACCTTGAAGGGCTTATTTTTCTAATCTCAGTCTTTACACCTTTAAATCAGGAATAGGTGTTGAAATGTATACTTTTTTCATTATTTGTTGAGACTGTCATTTTTCTTATTTTATTTGTTGATGTTAGGAATTGCCATCACAATTTCCTGATACTGAACTATCTTTACGTTTCTGGAATCAAATCTCTTTTTTCCTGGTGAATGTTCACAGGTATTACTGAATTTGATTGGTTCCTATTATGTTTAGGATTTCACAACTACTGTATATACAGTGAGATCAGTTTATGGCAGCTTGTCTCAATGTATGTTCCATGGAACAGTATTACTGAGTTGTGCCACCTAGAAAAGGGAGGAAAAGAAAATAAGAGTGGAAAGAAAAGGAGAGTGCTGTGTCGACACATTTGGGAAATCTCTCTCTCTTACAAATTCACAAGGTTCACATTAAGATTCTGAGATAGCCCGCTTGCGGGGAGAGACAGACGGACAGAGAGACAGACGTAGATACAGAGCTAGAGAGATGGCAGCTGGACTTAAATTTGTATAATCTAGTACTTCCCACCACAACTGACCACAGAATCCATTATACGTAATTCTGTTGTCCTACCTTCTTCTTGCTGAGACAAAATACTGAACACCCACAAGTTAAAGGAGGAAAGATTTATTTTAGCTCATAATGTGTAGAGGTTTCAGTTGATGGTCAGCTGGTCCCAAGGCAGGGCAGCAGGGCAGAGGAGAAACAGTTCAGGCCATGACAGGCAGGAGGCAACAAGCCTTCTTTCCCTTTTTATTCTGTCTAGGTTGCAAGTCTATTGGTTATGGACACACACACCCAGGGTAGGTCTTTCCTTTGTGAGTGAGGGTGTGGGTCCATCTCCCACCCCCAGAACTATGCTAAACCAATCAGCAAACTCAACCCCTATCACACCTAGTTGTACCCTTCAGTTTCAGGATGCTGAGATACTGTCTCACCCTAATCCCCTGGGCCCCTCTGGGGTCTTGGGCAAGCAGAGGCATTCTGGGCTTCAGAGGGATCAAGTTCGAGGTGGCTTTGATTTAATCCTCCTGCCATGCTTGAGTGGGTCTTCCTCAACTTCACCCACTTCTCAGGCTGCACAGCCTTGCCCTCTGCCTTCGAAGGCTTCGCTCCCAGCAGCCCCACTCTTCCACACGGAGTCCCCGGAGGCACCCAGGTGACCTGGACACGGCCCCACCACCTCATCCTGAAGCCCCTGCGCCTGCCTCCCCTCTCCACTGCTCAATGTCCTCTGCAAGCTCTGAGGCCCTTTTCCTCCCATCAATACCTCACAGTTATGACTCAGCAACACAATGTTGACATGCTCTTAGTTGCTGGAAAAGTCCCCAGAAGAACGGCTTTCCTAGGCACGGTGGCAGATTTACCTGATAGCCTCTGCCCTCAAGGAATTCCAGTTCCTGTGAGGTAGAAGGCAACATATGAAATCCCTGTTGTATTTTATTTATTTATTTTTTTAATCAACAAATCACTTTTTTTTTTGGTACCAGAGTTCGAACTCGGGACCTTGTGCTTAGCAGGCAGGCGCTTGTGCCACTGAGCTATATCCCCAGCCCAAAATCCATGTTTTAAACTTTTGGTCAATGCCTGGTAGAGAAAAAGCTCAGGAGTCACTAACTTAACGTCATACCAAATATAAAGTGATAAGTGCCACGCTACAGTTATGTGTGAAGTGTGTGATTAATCGCAAGAATTCAGAGACCAGCGACATCCGAAGAGGGTTTTAAGGAATGACTAGGAGCTCATACTGGAGAACAAGGGATCAACACAAGGATGTGCAGTTGAGACACACTTGCCAGGGCTCATGTTTAGCCCAACTGTGCTTGATCTCCACAGCACTGGGAGGTAGATTTCACATTTGCTAAAACCCATTTGACTATTGAAGCCTAGGCTCACTCCAAACAGTGAGCTTTTCCAGCTCAAATACTTTCAGGAAAACATGAGTGGCTGTTTTAGCAGACTGGAGTTGGCGGGTGAGATTTATAGGGCTACAGATTCTCCCTGTGTCAATGTCTTTAACTTAGAAATGAAGGAAACATCTAAAGAAACTGCCTATTCTTTGTACCGAATCGGGTCCCACATTCAGCATAGGAGTAAATGATATACCCCAGCTGGACAGGCAACCTGTAGACTCTCTCCCAGCGATGGCGCCCAGCTCCGGCTTATACCCAAACTGCCAGGAAATCTTCGAGCTGCCAAGCATCCCAGGCCAGTGTGATCAAGATGGTTTTGATGGGAGGGGAGCCTTGTGGGTACTTAACTTTAAAAATGCTTTATTTGATTGTAAAGTGCAGCCAAAGCTGCGGTGGTGTTCTACAGGAGAGACTGGGGCCAGGGGAGACACGGATTTGAAGTTCAAGCTCTGATTCACAACGCTCTTCCCTGCCTCCTCACCTCTGTCCTAGCATCTGCTGTCCTGGCCGATCTCTGAAGGCCACATCTCCTCCAGTCCGGCTACCTGCCACATGCCACCAACATGTGCTCCTGGGAGTATCACGGGCATTGACTTCTTACTCTCAGATCCCCAAGGTGCATTTAAAAGGACCCCTTTAAGCGATGGCTCAGTGCTGGCAGGGCAAATAAGGCAAAGGAAAGCCAAAGCACAGTGGGCTACTAAGTCACATGGTGCAGAGTCACGTAGTGCAGTGTGTAGGGTTAAGTTTTAGGACTGGGCCTGGTGTACAAGGCAGTGCAGCTTTCACTGGTGAGTTCACCCGCCTTCTCCCCCCTCACGGCCTCAGAGACCTCAGGAAGTGAAAACAGACTCATATCCTGCTTTTCACCCATGGCCAAGCACACAGTCCCCCAAAGGCCAAGGCTTGGAGCAGGGCAGGTGCCAGCCCAGCAGGGAAGCTCTCCAACCGCCACCTTTCTGATGCAGGTATCTTCTCAGAGACCCAGAGAAGGAACAGTCCCTGCAGTTCACCAAACCCTGCCCCCCGTTTGGGGGTTCAGCCTGCTCTGCCCTAAGTCCTTGATACTTTCCTCGGGGGGGGAAGCAGCTCCCTCCAGCCAGTAGCAAATGCATCACTGTATTAGTCAGCTTTCTCACTGCCGTAACACAACACCCAACATCCACAACTTAAAGAGGGACTCCCACGACTTAATTTGGCTCACGATTTCAGAGGATTGAGTCCATGGTCATCTGACTCCAAAGCAGGGACATGATAGCAGCATGGAGCAGAACTGTTCAGTTCACTGTGGCTGAGGAGCAGAGTAGGAGAACGAGGCAGGAAAGGAAGGGCCACGGGGCCACATACAGACTCCAAGGTGCATGCCTCCATGACCCACCCAGACAAATTTAGAAGTATGCTTTATTCTGCTAAACAGCTCCCAAGCCAGTAAATTGACACAGTCAAGATTAACGATCATAAGCATGTTCTAGAATTCATCTGGAGTTGCCAAGGAGCACAGGAAGAAGTGGACAGCAGTATCGAACCAGGCCCAGGAGCGGTACAAACCAGCTAGCTGGTGCAGCCACTGAGAGGGAGGTGCTATCCGAACGGAAGCCAGCCTTGGGCCCTTGGTTTACTCATTGGTCATCATTACTGCTTTCCAATTTATATATTTCTATAAATAATTTATTACCCTAGATGCCTGTAACCTAAATTCACTGGTGTAATATGAACAGGATGGATAGATGGAAAGCCTGCTGTGAACACAGAGTACTGGATTATATGGATGGATGGATGTGCCCCCTCCAAAATCTGACCGTTGCTTCTTCCTGCTTTCATTGCTTCATCTGCAAAGCTGTTCCCCTGGGACATTGTGAGCGTGATAAAGATATCAACGACAGAGAAATGGCCATTCTCTGAGTAAAGAGGCCAATGATCAACAATTCCCATCATGTCAGTTTTCAATATCTCCCATCAGTGACTCTTCACTCATCATCTCCAGCATGAAGCAGCTGCCCTGGCTCTAGGATGCTAAGCATTTGTGCATCGAAGGCCACGATCATAGATACAGAATCTAGACAGCTTTGATTTTAATCACAGCTCCTCACTTCCTAGCTGGGTAAGTTTGTGGACCATAAATCCCTGCTTTATACCTCAGTTTCCTTATCTGTTAAGTGAAGATCATAATAGTACTTACCTCCCAGGGTTGTTACAGAGAACAAGTGAGTTAATACGTATCAATGGCTTTAAATCGTGCCAAACGCGTAGCAAGGGCACCACACTTTTTGCCATAAGGAAGATGATTGTTACACAGAACTCCCACATACTGAGCTCACAGAAGCTTGTTTACTGGCACCTGAGCTCTAGTCCCAAACTTGTCTGATAATTTTTAAAAACTATTCAAAGCATTCATTAAAATCTAAAAGTTTCAAATTCCTGGCTCCTGCTGGGTAGTTCCGACCCAGCTGTGTCTTGAATGGTCTTGATGAAAGCCTAGGTGATGCTGGTGAAGGGCTTAGCGAGCTGCTGCTCTGAGGGGACTAAGTCAGCAGGACTGACACCTGTCCTGGGTGGCTCTTCCCATGCTGGCTGTCTCAGTCTGAAATGCCAGACAGAGAAGTCATGTTGTCTCTCATTTGAAGAGGAGAAGCTTCTTGGCAGAGGTGAGGAGGTAGTTAGGAACAAGGGGAGATCCTGGACTCACAGGCAAGAAGACAGTGAATTGTCACAGGATCCGGGACAGTGGAGGAAGAAGGCAGGATGGGCCAAGGGTTGTGCACAGCCAGGCCTGGTCCGCTGAGACTCACACGCATGCAGAGTCCTGGGCCCCATGGCATCGGGGAAGTCACCCCAGGCACCGGTCCTTCCCTATGTCACAGGTTTACTTTGGATAAAATCTGAGCTCCCTATAAACTAGCTCCCCCTAAAACCCATTCTCCCAGAAATTCAGATCCATTTATTAAATCATGGGCCTGTGTATTCAGACAAGGCTACTCAAAGGTGCTGTGCCAGGTCTTAGAGGAGGAGAAAGGCTTCAGAATGTCAGGGGAAAAAAAGGCATTCTGATAGGAAACATGGCCTGAGGAAGGATACCAGAGCATTGAAGGGCACGAGTGTGCTGGGGTGCAGACAGCTGGGCATGGAGCTGGAAAAGTAGATTGTGCAGACGCCCAGAGACCTCAGCATTCCAGTCAAGGAGTCCAGGGTGATGGAAAATATTGAAGTACGTGGTGAACACTGGCTCCATTAACCAAGAGAAGAGCAAAGGGCCAGGAACAGGGCTAGGGAACTGAGCTGCGTTTGGTGCCAGCTGAGCAATGAGTCAGCAGTAGGACCTCCACGCAGAGATGTCCAGGAAGCTGCTGGCTATAAATAACAGCCTGAGGCTCCAGACCGAGGCCCGAGCTAAACATGGAGACTGAACTCCTTATCGTGAAGGTGAGAGGTGATGCTAGACAGAAAGGGAGCCCTCCTCTAGGGGCACAGGGAGATGACAAAGCCTTTTGAAGGCATCTGTCCCCAACAAGGTCCCGAGGCCAGATTAGTCCCTGGTGCCTGCAGGTCTCCATAGTGAGGGACATGTGGCTTTGCAGTTGCTTTATGACTTCCCAAATCTGTCTGAGAAGCTCTGGAACAAGAAGCAGGGCCCAGTTTCTGCCCCTAGGCTGTAAATGGCGCAGTCACAGCCATGCCCCACGGCATGCTGGAGGGGGCCAGACCTCTGAAGTGTACTCACCAACCCACCCCAGATTTCACTGCCCACCTGGGGTGAAGTCTTGATTCCCTCTTTCTGAGTCTGTTTTACAGTCGTGTGGGAGCGGGCAGGGCTGCATTCCCTGGGCTTGGTGAGCCAGGAGGTATTTATCAGAGTTCCAGCTCCTGCCCCTTGCACACATTGCCAGCTTTCCACTTGTCACCTCTGTTCAGACGACTGCCACGTTTGTCCAGTGAGCAGGCCTCTGAGCTGGGTCTGGTGTTTCCAGTTTTCAGAAGGGTTCTTACGGCAAAGGGCCAAGAGCTTGTTTATCTTTGTTGTATGCGTGAGCGCCCTGGACTCGGAATGACTGTGTTTACAACCGTATTCCACCCCATACTAGCTTGGTCTTTGCCTTGCTTTGCCATTAGTCCTTTGTCTAGAAACTGAGAATGTGGAAGTGCTCCAGTGAAAAGAAAATGAACACACACACACACACACACACACACACACACACAGCACCTGGCACCCAGTAGACATGCAATGAGAGTTACCCATAATTATCTCCATTCAGAAGTCCTACTTTCACCCACATTCCTGCGGCTGAAATAGAGCCCTGAATCAGTTCCAGCCCTCCCCCTCCATTAAGAGGCTCTAGGTGGCTCTTATTTATTTTTATCTTTTCGAGACAGGGTCTCACTACACAGTTCAGGCTGGTCTTGAACTGACTTTGTAGCCCAGGCTGGCCTCAAACTCACAATAATCCTCCTGCCTCAGCCTCCCGAGTGCTGGGATTATAGGCGTGTACCACCATGCCCAGCTTGGTTGGCTCTTATTTAAAGAGAAAGGAGAAAATGAAGCCCAGCGTGGCAAAGTGACTTTCTCAAAGTCACAGAACAAGCCAAAGTGAAAGCAGGAACTTGGACCTCTTGTGGCTAGCCCACGGGTGCTTCTATCAGCAGCAGAGAGCCCTTGGACAACAATCGAGACTCAGCCCCTAAACCTTGTCACTTACTGAAAACATAAACTCCTGAGTTCTTCCTGTTAGATTTTGATTCAGGAGTCCTAGGATGGGGCTGTGAATCAGCAATTCAACAAGCATAACCAGCTCGTACTCCGAGTCAGGTGGCTGTGTTTCAGGTGGTATCCGTTGTGGGAAATGCTTTTCCAGGTCCAGCTTTCCTCATGGGCCTCTTTCTTGGGTGAAATCCTGAGACAGACTGAGGCAGGAGATTAGGGTGTGGCAAACTGGCTGGAGAAGTGGGTGTGGCCTGTGAATCACAGTTTCAGGACACATGCATAGAACATTTCCCAAAACCCTGCTTCTGGATTCAATCGGAGTGCTAGTGTCAATTCTGGTGAGAACTCAAGTAGGTTTTTGTAGGACCACCTAGACCTGATATCAACCTGAGGAGTGGGAGATATAAAAAGATAGTGGCCATCAAGCTGGGGGCCACTGTTAACTCTTTCAGTGGCCCACTGTGTGGTTCACAGGGTGTATCTCTTTTCTCACCTTTAGTTGGCCCAAGCTCACTCTGCAGAGCATGTTTCTTTTATTGTCATACCTTTAATAAATGTAAAACCTCGCTACCTTGGCACTTATCTTGACCAAGTCTTTGTTCAGGACAGAAAGAACCTAGAAACCACCTCTAGAAGGAGGCTCCAGCACCCCCAGAACCTGGTCTCAGGGGCCAGCAAGGCCTGCCTGGGTTGTGGGCTCTACAAATCCCCAGGGTTGTGCAGTTGCTGGGCACAGCCAAGGCCCCTGAGCAGCTTGCAGGAATGTGATCACAGTCCTACACACCCGCGTCCTGAGCAGGAGCAACACCCTTCAGACAAAGACGCCCCTGAAGCCTGCAAAATCATCAGGGTGTCCAACATCGATGATCCTTCCAAGGATCACGGTTTACTGTAATAGAAGCCACAGGAGCTGGCCAGGTTGCGAGTCACCCTGCACACCTGCCTCCTCTCAGGAGGTCATCCAGGTCTCTGCAGCCCGCCCTCCCCCTGCCTGTCCTGTGCCTGGCACCCAAGGTTCAGATGCTCTGGAAGTTCCTGCGCTTGCTTTCCCATGGTCGGTGACTGCATGGCTTTTTGTCACTGCCTCTTGCTAGTCGGGGTCCTTGAACCCTTTCCAGGAGGAGAATATCAAAGCAGAGGTGGACCTGTTTGAAGAAAGAACAAATATTTCAGGGGCAGGTTGTAGAGATAGTGGCGAGGCATATACTCTCTTACGTCTGCTCATGAGCAGGCTCTGGTAGGGGACAAGCATCCCCCAGGAAAAGAGCCCACATTCCCAAACAGAATAAGTGATGGAAATGGAGATGTTGTGAAAGAATTGATGGGATTCACCCAGCTTGTGTCGAAGTTTATTTTGGAAGGTTTCAAGGTTGTTTACTTTTCACCTTTTTATTTCATCCAGGCCTGTGTTCCTTCGTTTCCATTTCTGAATTAGCTGCATACAGAGATAAGAAAGTCTGCTGACCAGGCCAGCCTGTAGATGTTGAGCAGTCCTGTGATAACTGACCTTTAGCAATCTGGGCTGGCCTTTGCGTCAGCAGTGAGGTGTGTGGAAGAAAGGTGTAACCTTCACAATCAAACAAAACACATACTGACCGCAGACCCGCTGGTCACTCACTGTGGGATTTTGGATAACTCCTTGAATCTCAGTTTTCTTGCCTGGAAAGTGGAGGCCCTAATATTTTATTTACAGAGTTCTTATGCTGGTCAGAAAACAGTGAATGTCTAGTCCATTGCAGGAAGTTTATAAGTTGTGGGTGTTTTTCTCTATTTTCTTCTTGGTAACAGAGATTAGAGTGATTGCGCCAAGAAGAGGAATAGAATCACTTTCAGTCTAGAAGAAGGGGAAGTGAAATAAAATACATGTGACAGATCCAGTGGAAAGCAATAAAGCAGGGGAAAAGAGGAGGAAACATGAAACGTGTTAGAAATCAAAAAGTTACAGAAACGTGCTATCAAATATACTGCATGAATAGTCCCAACAAATCTGACAGATTAAATTTATGTGCTAAAGGACAAATTCTTTATTAGATCTAATTTTGTCATTCATTCAACAATAATTATTGAACAAGCTCTATGTCTTGAGTGCTAGACTAAGCGCTGGAATCCAGCTAACAGCCTTTCACAAAAAATACATCTGAAACCAAAGACCGGAAAAGATTAAAATCAAAATGTTAAGAAAACTATACCAGGTAAAACTAACTAAAGGAAGCTGACTTAAAAGTATTAATCTGAAATTTAAAAGGTCTTAAGAGAAGAACTTGGCAATAAAGAAGGTCTTGATCAAAGGAAAAATTCACCCAGGAAAGATAATTATCCTGACCAAGAGCAGTTGCACATGCTTGTAATCCAGCTGTTCAGGAGGTTGAGGCAGAGAGGTTGCAAATTCAAGGCCAGCCTGGGCAACTTGGACAGGTACTTCAGCTTGGACAGCCACTAAGAGCCTGTGTCAAAATAAAAAGGGCTGGTGGCAGTGTTCAGTGGTAGCATGCTTGTCTAGCATGTGCAAGGCCCTAGGCTTAATAGGCAGTGCCATCACAAAAACAATAATGGTGTCATTGTTCTGAACCTGTAGGTATCTTACAACTTAGCTTCAAAATATATAAAGCCCAAATTGAGAAAATTATAAAAATAGGTTGATCTTTTTTGTGTATGTGTGCCAGAAATTGAATTCAGGACCTTGCACTTGCCAGGCAGGTGCTTATGCTGCTGAGCTGTATCCCCAGCCCAAAAACAGGTTGATAATCCAGTATTATTATGGCAGATTTTAATCACTTTTCTCAGAAAGTGTTTGAATAGATAAAATTTTTTTCGAAGGATATAGAAATTTGAATCAAATTTATAGCTGTTTTCATCTAAAAAATAACAGATAAACAAACTTTTTTTTTGGTACTGGGAATCAAACTCAGGACCTCGCACTTGCCAGGCAGGCTCTGTGCTGCTGAGCTGTGTCCCTGGCCCTACAGATATTCAAGTACACAGTTACAAGAATTAGCCATGTGCCCTAGGCCACAAAGGCCATGGTAAAAGACACCAAAGAAGTGATCATATACAGATCATATTCTCTGACATCAGTGCAATAAAACTGTGTCAATGAGCAAAACATTTTCACATAAAGCCAATGCATAATGAAAACTTCCAAATCCATAGTAAAAGAACAATCATGCAAGTTATAAACTGCAACTCAACAACATCAAAATGGTACATAGCAAAAGAGCAAAGACATAAATATGATCACTGTCCCACACAAAGCTCCATGGTACAGGTACATCCCAAGGCTGGGCTGCAGTCAGGGCTGTCTCCCGGTCCTCTTCACCTGTAGAGGTGGCAGCGCAGGTGTTCCGCCGGTCTCTGAGAAGGACATCTGAGCCATTGTACCAACCCTACACCGTTAATTGGCCTGAATGCATGGCCATGGGGACGATTCCACTCCGGTTTGCTGGTTCCCCAAAAGCTCCTGCCATGCTCATGCTGGGGAGAGGCGGAAGGACACATTCCCACCCTGTGTTGTCTCCCACCCCTAAAAACCTCAGTTTAAACCCAATGTCACCCCACAAGAAACCATTTTAACTCAGAAACCAAGACTTGTAACTGATTTCACTTTCCAATCTGCCCCGGGGAAATCTGGAGATTTGGAAGTTTGGTTCAAATCATGCCTAAAAGTTGCCACTTACCTGCTTTTACAGAAAAGAGTAGGATTTCACCCCAGGCGAGGAAAAAAATCTCATTAAAGGCCATCACTTACCTTCCTGCGGAGCTGTTTCCCTGCTGTGAACTGAATCTTAAATCCCAAATTCTTTCTTAGGGAGTGAGTACAGCGGCTGGTGTTGCGACATCTCTCAGAATAATTTGAGGGCAATTCTTTCATTATTACCATCGCCATCATCGCTTCAACCTAGCAATTAAGGTCAGCATCTTCACAGGTCGTCGTGGCACGAAGCGCGCGTGTGTGTGAGTGTGTGAGTGTGTGTGTGAGTGTGTGTGTGTGTAGGGACTTCAGCTGTCATCATCTCTACCTGATCGCAGGGTTCATGATCTAACCACAAATATGTGCTCCAGGCTGAAGGCTGGTGGGTGAGCCGGAGCCAAGGACAGACAGGGCCGCCCACCCCAGCTTTCCCTGTGAACATGAAGGCAACCGGCGGGGCGGTTTGGTAAGTTCCAGCCAGGTGTGTAAGACCACACGCCTCCACTCCAACGTCGCCGAAGGCCCTTTATCTTGGCTCTGTCCATGGCTGGACACTGGTAGGAGCGCAGTGACAGCTGAGGTGAGCTGGACTTAGCACGGTGGAGGGTGCACTTGCGACCTGCGTCCCCCAGAAGCACGGCTGGATTATCACCACGGCGCCAGCGATGCAACGCCTTAACAGACAGAGCTAAACTGTACTGTCACAGCTTCCCCCTTCAGATCCTTTTTCCCATCCCGCTTTTCTCCCCCTCTCCCCCTCCGTCTCTTGTTCCTCTGTTTGAAAAATATCTCCCTGCATTCTGTTTATCTCCTTTCTGTCTCCTCCTCTTTTTCTCTCTCTGTATGCATTTGAGTTTCTCATATAAAAGAAACCATGTGATATACGACCATCAACAGATCCATGGATTAAAAGCTATGGTATTTATACACAATGGGTACTACTTTGCCAGAAAGAAAGATAAGCATGAGGCATTTGTAAGTCAATGGATACAGTTTGAGACCACAATATTAAGTGAAATAACTCAGACACACAAGCTTAAATAACCTTTAGCAGTATCTCTCGCCAGCCTCCCCTTTCTGTGTATTGTGTTATAATATGCAGTAACGATCACCTTAGAGTCCTGGCACTCCTTTTTTGGGTGTCCTGGTTTTACGCCGTTTCTTTCACCCAGCTGTGTGGAGTGAGCACCAATCTGACAGTCACAGCATTCTGTAATGCAAGATGCGTCACGGTTTATGCAGCCATCTCCCAGTCCTTGGAATCTCAGATCGCTGCCAGAATGTTTGCTGTTGTGAACAGCGTTCTAAAACAAAGCAAGTCTTTTCCCCCCGAGGAGTGGCAGCTCAGGAACTGCCTCCTAGAATTATAAGTACCGTCGTCCCTTGGTATCCACAGAGGATGTGTTCCAGGACACCCTGAGGACAACCAAATCCTCAAATGCCCCAGTCCCTCATATAAAATCGCACATATGTGTACAACCTACATATATGCTTGTTCATACTTTAAATCATCTCTAGATTACTTATAATGCCCAATGCAACGCAAATGCTGTATAAATAGTTGTTACACTGTGTTGCTTGGGCATAGTGGCAAGAAAAATGTCTGCACGTGTCTGGAACAGATGCAGTTTGGTTGGCTGAATGCATACATGCGGAGCCTGCAGAGACAGAGGCCCAATTGTACACAGTTAAATGTTCTAAGATTCCTAATATGTGTCACCACACTGATTCATGGAAGAGTGGTATCAATGTTCTAGGCCCCTCAGTATTTGTTCCTGAACTTCGCTGATTCCCACTTCTGGTGGATTGACAGCTGGTGGTCAACTTTTAACCCCCAGCTGAACCAAACCAGCGTGGTGCTGGGTGTGGGAGGCCCAGCGGAGGATTGTTGCCAGCAGAATAGGAGGCAGAACTGGAGAAGTTAGGCTGTTGGGAGCTGTTGAAGCTGCTGGGAGCCTGTTGGAAGCTGTTGAGAAGCTGTAAGGAGCTTTTGGTTGTTTTGGAAGAGCTCTTCATGCTGGCTTTCCTGATAAGGAGGCTTTCCTCCAAGGAGCTTGGGACCTAGTCACTGAGAACGGCTTCGGTTCACTTTGGAGGAGCTCTGGTCCTCACTCTGAGCTTCGCTTCCTGGCTCTGGAGGGGAAGATGGTGCCCTGCTCAGTCTCCTGGAGAAGTTTGCTGTGTTGGCTTCCTTGATGGGAACTCAGCTGTCCTGATCATCGGAGGAGCTCGGGACCTCAGTGTTGCTGAGGATGGCTATGGTACTTTTAGTCTCTGGTTCTTACTCTGAGTGTCGCTTCCTGGCTCCAGTGCAGATCCCTCAGCCTGCTGGCACAGATCCTTCATCCCACTGGCATAACTTTCTAGCTTCCACCACTGACCTTTGGGCCTTCCCAGTGCAGATCCGTGAAACAGGCCCACCTGCATGAGACACTGACATGGGCTCTGGGCCTTCAGCTGGACTCATGCAGGACATTTCTGTGGGATCCAGGCCCTCAGCTGGATTCTTTGGTCTTTAGTATGTGGACAGATCTCCTGCACTCTCTTGTATATGATTTTTTAGGTGACTATAATACATAACCTTATAAAATATGTGTCCTGTATTATATTGTTCCCCTTGCAAAAACCACAAACCATGACTCTACCCCTCAAAAAAAATCATAGCAAAAGATGCTCAAAAAGCCAGCAGACTATTAACTCCCCAAAAGCATCACTTCCCAAAATATGGCTCCCATGCCACATAATAGAGGAGATACAGTTGGGACATCAGTGAAAGAACTTTACTATGTATTAGAAACACGAGATCCGCGCTTCTCTAAGTACCTGCTTATGTTGCTATTGTTTTCTGATGTGTGCTGCGTGGAAGAAAAAGTATTACATAAATAGGAGTTGGAACTGTTACCCTATTAAGGTAAAAGCTGTAAACATGAGCAGGAAACTGCCTCTGTCCATTAGGAACGGCCCTGTCACACCCTTACAAAATCAGGGCCAAGACAGGGAAAACAGAGCAGAGAAAACTGGCTTCCATACACATGGAACCACACGCTAATAAAAACACAGAGACCCTCTAGGGGTTGGGAGAGAGGTGAGAGTGGCATCTTGCACTCTGATTAGGCAGATGCTGTGGTGGGAATGTGGGGTGGAAGGAGGCCACGCTCCCCGAGGTGTTAGACTCCGCCAAGGAGGTCTGGGGCACAGGAAGAAGGGAAGTGACCAGAAAGGGCGATTCCGGGGGGAACTCAGAGACAAGGGAGGACGGCTGCTTGAGGATGGAGGCAGAGATTGGAATGAGGCTGCTACACCAAGCCAAGAAATGCCCAGAGGAACCAGACGTTAATTAAAAGGCAAGAGAAGATTCCACTGGCTAATTAGGCTGCCTCATACCTTACTTTCACCATTCTGGCCAGCACAGCTATAAAAGAATAAACTGAGCTATGAGACAGGGTTTCACTAAGTTGCCCAGACTGGGTAGAATTTGTGATCCTTGCGCTTCATTGTCCCAGAGGGCTGCGATTGCAGGTGTATACTACTTCAGCGGCCGGGAATAGATTCTTAATGTGTTAAGCCCTCCCAGGTGGTGGGAATTTGTTACAGCAGCAGGAGACACACACACACACGCACACACACACAGAGCAACATCTCAATTTACAGAGCAGAACCAAGTCCTAAAGAGGGCAGTCACAGGCAATATATGGCGGGTCGGCAGCTAACTAGGCCTAGACGCCAGCCTTCTGGCCCTGCCCACGCTCTTCTCTGCCTTTGGAGAGTCCTCTATCTCTATGACATAAGACTTCACATCAGAGTTAGGCCGTGTGCACAGGGCCACTTGTTCCTTTCTGTGTGTCCTCCTCAGAGAGCATGCAGGGAGGAGAGCTCACCTTGCTCAGTCCAAGGTGACCAGTTCATCTCCTGGTGGCTGATGAGTTTGCTTGCTGGCATGACAGGAAAGGCCAGCAAAGGCCAGCAAGCTCCCTCCCACTGCTGAAAGTAGAAGGCAGAAGGTGCACCCCCAGAGAGCTTGCTGACTGCCGCCTGGAAGGTGCCAACAGTAAATGAAAAATAGACCTAAGGAAAGACAATTTTGATATTGACTCAATATGTCTTGAACTCACCACCTGCCGAATCAGTGAGTATTGTTGAAATAATGTGCCCAGATACTCCTTCAACAGAGGAGTTTTCTTCCATGTAATAAATTTCCATTTATTGAGCACCTGCTGTGGGGCAGGTACCATGTAAATGTACCTAAATGTATCTAAACTGATACATTTAGACTGATACATCTATCAGTCTGTCCGAAGGAGAGCGATGCAGACACTCCAATCCTGTACCTGAGGAGCGCTCAATGTGATGGCGGTGCCGCCGTCCTTCCCTTCCTGAGATGAAGGGCTTAAGGGCAGGAAACAGAACCATAGGGAGGGCGGGGCCACAGGAGCTGAGACAGTGCAAGGTCACAGCCCAGTGGGAGGGAGCCCGTGCAGACTCCTTCCTCGCTGCAGGACCCCAAGGAGCCGCGGGAAGTTGTTCTGTCCTCTCCCAATTTGCTTATGTCTTTTAATTTTCACAGTAACACCGTGGGGTAGGTATGATGACCACCGGCCCCACTGAGAGACGAGGAACTTAGAATGAAAAGAAAAGCCAAGTTGCCCACCCCTGGCAGTCAGTGGGTGGGAATTGGAACCCAGATCTCTGTGAATCTGCAGACCACAGAGCTCTTCTGTTCTCACGTTATGCTATAAATTTGCTATGGAATAGGCAAAGAAATTGTTTAAAACCATGTAACTTTCTAAGACTAGATTACCAATTTATCTTCACTTCAGGTATCGCGGCCCTATCTACCCTCTTTTTTTTGTTGTTGTTTTTGTTTTGTCTTTTTGAGACAGGATCTCACTATACAGTTCAAGCTGGGTTTGAGCTCACGTTGTAGCCCAGGCTAGTCTCGAACTCACAACGATCCTCCTGCCTCAGCCTCGAGTGCTGGGATTACAGGCATGCGCCACCACACCCGGCTCTTACCCTCTTTTTAAAAAATTAAATATATGCCTTTCCGTGTTGTGTGGGTATCTTGGTTACTTTTCTTTTATTGCTGGGACAAAATACCCAACATCCAAAATTAAGGAAGGAAAGGTTTATTTAGTTCACCGTTTGTGGAGGCTTCAGTCCATAACTAGCTGGCTCCAAGGTAGGGTTACATGGCGCAGCGGCAACACTTCAAGGTGGCGCAAGACAGCAAAAGCAGCAAGAGCAGAAGCTGGGAGAAAACAAGCCTCTTTTCCTCCTTTATATTGTGCGCGGGCTACCCCCGCTCACACCATCTCTCTGCCTTCCTCTTGGAAAAGCTGGGGATATTTACAAAGAAGGGACACTGGCCCCCTGCTGAGCCCCTTAATTAAGCTGCTAAACTTCTCAAGTTGACATAATGTATCAACCATAACACAGAGTTAACCCACGAGCAGTATAAAGATGTCAGTCATCACTGACCCAAGGAATTTTAATGTCAGAGGACAGTGTACCCTGAGACCCTGGGCTGCAGTCAGGAAAAGAAAGTCACATGGGAGAAATGTCTTTGCAGTCTCTTCTTTTAATTAAAAGATTCATCCAAAATTTTTATTCCTCTACATAATATCTTCATGTTTGCTCTGTGTGTGTGTGTGTGTGTGTGTGTTACTGGGGACTGAATCCAGGGTTTTCGCACTGAGCTCATTTATTTTGAGACAGTCTCCCGAAGTGGTTAAATTGTCCAGACTAGGGTTGAACTTGGAATCCCCCTGCCTCAGATTCGCAGAGTGCTGAGATTACAAACATGCAACATCATATCCAGGTAACATCTGCTTTATTTTTAAAGTGCTATTTTAAAGTGCTATTTTAAAAAGTGCTCTAGGAAGAGGTAGCAGCCCCCCATGTGCAGGTATGTGAAGTGTCCAAGGTTCAAGCCTCGAGAGCCTTCCACAGAAGTCCGAGTGCGTACCCACCCAGCTGCCAAAGAGACCTCTCATTTGCAGAGGGCTCGTCAACTATCCCAAGTAGTGACTGAGTCCTTCCTCTGGTAAATGAGGCAGCTGCCATTAAGGGCTGTTCGTTCTGATAGGCCTGAAGCAGAGGCAGCTAGAAACCAAATGCTACCCTGCAAAATGATAGGCATGGCGAGGAGGCGGGGAGTGCGGAGTTGGTGCGAGCTCATTTACCTGGGTGGGGGGAGCAGCCACGACGTGCCATGTTTGCCACTCTCCACTGCGCCTGACCTCAAGCTCCCAGCATGACGTTACTGCCCATGGAGTTGGTCACCCCTGTGCAGTAGCACATAGTATTCCACCATAGGCAGAAGAGGTAATGGTGAAGTGTAATAAATAGGAAACAATGCATTTTTTGCATTTATTAACATTTTTCATTTCGTGCGTTTAACCACAAGTTTCTATGATTTATGATGCAATAGTGGCAATGTTTTTGATTGATCAGCTCCGATAAGCCAGTACGGGCTGCCTCCAGAACACCACTGAACAGCTGGATTTCTTTTGTGTGACTTAAGCAGCCGTCTCTTCCAATATTGAGAAGAGCGTATTCCTGTCCTCTTACTGTAACAGCACTAGTATGTCTCAGAACCTGCACACATGCAGCAGAAATCCAACAAGAAGGTTCCACGGCCGCTGCCGACCATGGACAACAGAACTTGGAACTTCTCCCTCCCGCCCCTGCTGGCCCCTAGGAGTTCGGTGGCCGTGAGGACTGGAGAGAAGAGGGTGGCTGAGCCAACTGCTGAGTGTGCAATGAACACTCCACAGTGACTGTCCCAGGTCAGGGACACTGCAGCGAGGGCATAGACAGGGTGGGCTGGGAGAGTTAGAAACTTGGGAAGAGGCAGCATTTCCAGAGAAAGGTGGCTGAAGACCTGGAGACTTGGACCCTCGCTTCACTGTGGGAAGTGTTCAGGGGTTGGGGACAGAATGTCCTCAAGGTCCCGACTTGCAACAGACTGTGTTTGAAGCACCTTTCCATGAAGCCTCAGGGGAAAGTCCACATTCATAGGAAATTTGATTTTTCTTCCTTCAGGCTGTAATCCTGAAATAGTAGCAACACTTCAGTAGAGAACCCTGCGTATCCCTGGCCACTAGTGGGGCTTCCTAGCAAAGCGGACTAGCATAGGAAGCCGCCTCTGCTCACCAGCCTCAGAAGAAAGGCACCATTAGCTTCCCAAGTGTACAGCAACTCAGGGCTCTGTGAGGTCCAGAGAGGACAGGCTGATGACCCAGGCTTCTGCTCCATCCTGTGGAGTGGAAGACGCTGCCTCTGGAGCGAGGGGAAAGACCTGGTATGCAATGGGTGCTTAATCAAAGTTGAGGGGTGTGCAGGAGATCCCAGGAGGGTCCTCAGTCTTCCCATGAGAAGAAAGCCCAGAACTGCTGGACTGGAACCAACCCTAAGGCATGAGGAACAAGTGAGAGTCCCAGGTTGGGAGCACCCAAGAAAGAGCACCTGTTAATGCAGAGATATCACTTGGGTTCCTCAGGCGCTCAAGGCTCTGGACTTGGTGCTGGGAGAGGACAAAGGAGAAACCCAGACCTGGCTCTCAGGGAACTTCCCAAGCAGAACTGTGTGCACCCAGGCAGACCAAAGCATTCCAAGGGTGAGATCAGGCTAGGTGTTTCCTCCAAGGCCTTAGAAGCAGGCAGAGAACTCTCTCCGTCCCCTTCTTCTCCCAGAATTAAGAAATGTGCTTCAAGCTCATTAGTAGCCAAAGATGACATTTGTACATGGACACAAGCATTTTGCTAGGTGCTCCAGGCCCTGGGTGTCCTACTTCGTTCATGGGGAAGTACCAGGGCTGGGACAGACTCATGAGCTCCATGAAGGAACGAATGAATGATCGGAGATACTCGGTTTGTATTTGTGGTGTGAGACTCCGGAGCAGTCGCAGGAGCTGGGCCGGCCCAGCTGGGAGGGTCCAGGCCCCAGGTCTTATGGTTCCCTTCCTCCAATCTTCTGTGGGCAGGGCGTGTTTAGGGTCTCACTTGAGTCCTGAGTCCCTAACTAAAGACCAGTAACTGGGAACCCCGGGAGGGGTGTCCTCTAGTGCCTCCACTCTTGCGCCCTTGTGGGCTTTTCCCAGTAGCCGTTCCCCGGAGGCCTGGTGTGAATGGGCCACCAGGTTCTGAGACTCCTTCGTCTCTGTTGGCCTTGCCAGGATGCTTGCCCGGTTCGGAGCGCGCCTTCCTTCAGAGGCTGATCTCTAAGTGGGTCTTCACTTTGCTGCTGCCTGAAGCCCTAGGAGGACTCTGTAAAACCTCCTCCCCTCCCGGCTCTGCCCTGCAGCCCCGTGTCCTGGAGGACCCCTCAGGCTGGTGGATGCCCTGACCTTGCCGGAGGGCCACCCCCAGCCTGTGGTGTTCCCTCCAGCTCCTTGGACTTCCCAGGCCTAGATTTAGAGCAGCCAAATCAGTAGAGAAAAAAAAAAAATGCACACACACGCGCACACACGCACACACACTCACGCGCACACACGCACACGCACGCGCGCGCGCACACACACGCGCACACACGCACCCGCACGCACACACGCACGCACACACACGCACACGCACGCGCGCGCACGCACACACACACGCGCACGCACACACACACGCGCGCACACACACACACGCACGCACACACACACAGCCATCCCTCCTTCCCCACCCTGACTCCTCATGCTTGAGCTGGAGAAACGCCAACAAAAATAGCATGATGTCATCCCCTGGCTGATCCTGTTAATCCCTTTCCTGCCGAATATCGAGTCTTGGTTTTTGTTTAAAAGTGATTTTATTGTCAAAGCCTGGTTAAAAGCCTCTGAGAACCGGGCTGGGAAAACTGGTGATGCTTTTGATGTGTAGAGTGATGCAGGCCCCAGACTCCAGAGCCCCAGCGGGGAGAGAAAATGGGGTTTGCAGGAGGCTGGGAAGCCGGAGGAATTTGGTTTCAGATAGCGCACATGTTACCCGTGGCATCTGGCTTTGCACACTGCGGCCGAGGAGGTCTGCAGGCTGGCCTCTCGGAAAGGGTTTGTCACCTCTGCGAGGCCTGAGGGGATCTCCCTGGTCCCACTCCCTCGGGATGCTGCCTCTCCTGCCTGCAGCGTGGCTCAGGATCACTCTGCTTGGCCAGCTTTCTAACAGACCAAGTACCCAAATCTCAGCCTATGCCAGAATGGCTGTTCCCAAGAGAGAAGGTGGACCTGAGGCCAGCAGACATGAGTCTGAGGCTTGCATCTGGACAGACCAGAAAAAGCCCCTTACCCTATTTGAACCTTAATACCTCTATAACATGTCGCCCTCCCTTGCCACCTGCCTTCTACTACCGTGGCCACCTATCGTGAAATCAGGTATTTTAAAGAGCTCGACAGACTAAAGGGCCCTGTGCTCCTATGAAATGTAAAGCGGGGAAAACAGCAGAGTGCAGAGGTGTGGTTTGGAGCTATGGGAAGAGATGGAAGTGACGGACGGTAAGAAAGAGCCAGGCTCAGTGGGTCTGGGTGCATGAGGAGATGGAAAACTTGTTGAAGGCCTTGAGGGAGTGAGGGGGAAGGACAAGAGATAACGTTCAGAAAGTGAGATTTAGGGGTTTGGTAGTTTACACCACTTTGGGGCCGAGGAGGAAGCAGGCAGCTGAAGTGCGGCGCTGCGCTCTATGAGGTCAAGGTCGGGGTCCTGGAAAAGTCATCCGTGTAGGTGTGAAGGAGCCCAGCAGTGATAAGGGAGGTAAGAATGGAAAGGGTGTCTAGGAGCTGAGGAGCCAAGGGGGTCAGTGAGAGGAGGCGGGGGTTGACCAGAAGGCCTGAGGCAGCATCAGAGGTAGGAGGGGCTCGGTGGTTGCAACCACAGGAACAGGAGCTTTCATGAGATGAAGAGAGCCGGGCGTGGTGGCGCACACCTGTAATCCCAGCACTTGGGAGGCTGAGGCAGGAGGATCATTACGAGTTTGAGACCAGCCTGGGCTACAGAGGCCTGAGCTCAAGGCCAGGCTAGACTGCATAGTGAGACCCTGTCTGAAAAAGAAATGAGCTGAAGGGGTGTTTCTGGAGTAGTCTGCGGAGACAGAGATTGCAGATGGACCTCCTGGCCTGTGGCAGGTATGTGAAAATGAGCAGTCCCTACCTGAGGGCAGAGAGAGGGACAGTCCCAGGGAGAAACGTGGGGGGAAGCACACCACAGGGAACAGTGCAGGGCTCAGGCAAACTGGGTGAAGACCAGGGCAGATGAGAGGAAGGGCACAGGACCATGGGGGTGAAGTCTCGGGGCCAAGGGGTACAGGAAGAGGCCCGGGGTCCTGGGAGACAGGGAAGGAGGGGAGCCCCTGGCTCTTGAGCAGTGGGATGAGGATGCGTGGCCACACAACGGGCTTGGACGGGTGGGAAGGATAGCTTTTGCAGGCCTCGGGTCAGCAGGGCCATAATGGCTGCCTCCTCAGGCAATGCATGCTGGGTAGAGACCTGCAGTGAACTGCTTCAGTGGGACTGAAGAGCAACGATGGCCCGTGGGCTGGAGGGGAGGTCAGATCAGAGGCCAGACGAGGTCTGATGTCCATTGTGCCTCTATCCCCCTGGGATCCCATGCTGCAGTGGTCCCAAGGTTTAGCCCTGACTCGAAGATGGGCATCTTGAGGCTATTCTGGTTGTTCAGTTTCTAACTGTAGCCAGCTGTCAGCAGGGGGGCAAGTGCCCAGACCACTGGATGCTGAGAAAGGAAAGATACCTTGGCCTTCCCCCAAGGCCTGCGCACAGCCAAAGACAGCCGGCCTTGCGGGGAATCGGGAGGCCCTGAACTTGTGGAGGGAGAGGGAGGCGCTGGAACCCTCTGTTCTGGGGGTTCAGAGCTGCCAGTAGTGACAGCGATCATCTATTAAACACCCGCCCAACCTCGTTCATTATTTTTTAAGAGGGAGGTGGTGTCTTTATACTAATTTTTGCAGATAAGGGAAACAAAGTCCACAGAAAGAAAAGGGGTGGGGAAGGAACACCTTTGTCACTCTGACTTAAGTTCAAAAGATAAGAGAACTGCAGTTGTAACAGAGACACAACTCATTCAGAGACACTCAGAAGGTCAGGGGCAGAGCAAGCTCTGATGCCCAGGTCTCCGTAGCCCATAGTCCTTCCCACCACCTTTTATTTTTGTCCAAAGGACCGGCCTACCTTCTGTGAACAGCTTTATTTGGGATAGGGTGTGTAGTGTCCAGTTTCCAAGAGGACCCATGTAACTCCCACCTCTAGGTACTCACCTTGTGTGTTGTAGTCCCTGTCCCTGGGGTGGCCAATAGAACGCTGTAGAAATAGTAGTGGGCTTTCTATCAAGTAAGCGGGCCTCTAAATTGTAATGGCATGCAGCAAACTACAGAGATGTCCACATGGGGAGGAACTGAAGCCAGCTACCAACAACCAGCACTTACTTAACAGCCATGTGAATCCCCTTGTAATCAGGTCCCCTAACCCCAGTTAGCCCTTCAGAGGATAGTACCCCAGCCAGCCCCCTGATGACAGTCTCATGAAAGACTCTAAGCAAGAACCAACAGCTGAGGCTACTTCTAGATTCCTGGCTCACAAAAACCTAAGAAATAGTAACTATTGGCTATTTTAAGTCACTAAAGTTTTGAGGGAGTATTTGTTACACAGCAGTAGATAACTCATACAAGGGCAGATACATATCAGCTCACATTCAGGATCTTAGGTGAGTTTCCTGACTCTGTTAGAGATTCTGTCATTTTGAGAGAGGGTAAGAGAGAAACTAAGCTGCTCCCTCTGTCCTCTGTGAGCTGGGGACAGAGAGTAGACAACTGATGCTGACTCTCTGACTCTCAGCTGTGCTAGCCAAAAATGCTGGGACTCTCCCACCAAGTCAGCAGATTTTCTTTTCTTTGGAGTCTGGGTACAAGTTGAGTATCCATAATCTGAGAATCCAAATTCCAAGATACTACACAAATCCAAGAATTTTTTAGCACCAGATTATGCCACAAGTGGAAAATTCCACACCTGACCCCATATGATGCATCACAGTCAAAAAGCATTTGTGCCGAAGGTATTGTACACACACAGCTTCAGCCCATGTGCACAGGTGCATAGAAAACAAAAATTAGTTTCATGTTTCCACTTGGGTCCCAGCCTCAAGATATCTCATGATACACATGTAAATACTCCAAAATCTAGTGCCAAGCAGTTCAGATGTGGATACTCAACCTGCAGAAAATATTTTAGGCCTTGCACACTGCTCTAAGAATGATACTCTCATGCCGGTCTAGGCAAGAGTCGCCCTGACCCTCCCATAGCCTAAATCTTGGTGACTGGCACCTGTGCTAGTTATGTGGACACTGCAGATAGACGAGAAGCTATGAGGTCAGGGAACCATCCTGGCATGAACGGAAACCCCACTGATTCCGAGATCCCTCCTTAAAGAACCCAGGCAATAGTCCGGATCCCTCCCTCACCCTCCAAGGCACTAATCAGACATGTCTTGCACTAGCAGTTGAGAAGCAGCCCGTCTTTCCTAGCCAGAGTGAACTCCCTGCTTCCTGTCCTTGGCACCCAGGACAGTGCCCAGAAATTAATCAGAGACTAGGAAATGTTTGTTGAATGGCTGCTCTGCGGATGGCACAGAACACTGCAGGGCACTCTGACCCCCACACCCAAAATGGCAAAAGTGATGGTCAGGGAGGGTGGAAAGCTAGGACAGATGATTTGAAAGTCAGTTGACAGGACCAGGGATATAGCTCAGTGGCAAAAGCGCTTGCCTGCCAAGCACAAGGTCCTGAGTTCGATTTCTGGTACCAAAAAAAACTTAGGGCTGGGGATATAGCTCAGTGGAATAAGCACCTGCCTGGCAAATGCAAAGTCCTGAGTTCAATTCCCCCTACCATAAGAAAAATAAATAAATAAAAAAGTCAGTTGACAGATAAGAACACAGGGCCACAGCCTACATGTCTTCTTTTTCTGGCCAGAGAGACAGGACACAGCCACGCAACAGAGCCCAGACTGTGTGTGCTCCGGGTGCTACTGCTGTCTCAGCTGAGATTTCAGGCTGCTAGGGCAGGTCTCCGGTTACCCCTGCTGGGCGCCTCAGCTTTTGATGGGAGCTGCTTCAGGACCTGGCCCTCACTGCTGCCCCATTAGTGCAGGAAATACTTGCCAGAGAGCGTCACTCTCCAGGAGAATGACCACTGAAGCTCTGCATTTCATTTGTCCCAAGAGTCTTTCGGCTTAGCTGCCCTCCTACTCTTTCCTCTCCTCCAGGGTGTCCCTTTTAGGTTTACAAATTCACCTATCAGGGCCGGGGATTTAGCTCAGTGGCGCAGCATCTGCCTAGCAAGTGTGAGGTCCTGAGTTTGATTCCTGGTACCCCCACCCAAAAAAGAAGTTTCCCTAACAATTGTACCTCCTTGCACTGCCCTTGCAGTGCCCCAGTACACACTGCCCAGTTTATCTGAGTGTTCACATGGTGACTCGGGACATGGAGACAGATTGTTTCAGTTCTCTGCTGTGTGATTAATAATGCAGTGCCTACAACAGCTAACACTGAGCTAAAGATTTTACAGGCGAGTAACCTTAGGAGGAGAAATATCACTACACTTTGAAGCTTCCAAAGTCACCCCACTAGGGGCTGGGGATATAGCTCAGTGGAATAAGCGCTTGCCTAGCAAGCGCAGGGTCCTGAGTTCGATCCTCAGTACCGCAAAAAAAATAAAAAAAAAACCAAAGGCACCCCACTGGGAAGCGGAGAGTTAGTCCCAGGAGTGTGTGACTCTGAAGCACGGGCTCTTAGCGCTGACTGTCTCTGTCATCTCCCTGCAGTGGTACCAGGCACCGTGCTACATGCAGGAATCAGAGGGTGACTAAGAGATCACCTCGTCTCTCCAGATTTCAACTGAGCCAGAGAAACAAATATTAAATATTGTAAAGTATATACTACAATATACAATGTCTATGTTACAATAAACAGTACAGGTAGGAGTGGACCAAAGAGGGATGATTAATTCTGTCAATATGGGAGGAAGAAAGATGAGGCTACACTCAGAAAACGGAACTTCATCTGTGATTCAACTTCTTTTCCATTTTAAATAGAATGTTTAGCCACCATGTGTCTACACTGGTATCTACTGAACGAGTCATTCTCTACCTGGGCAAGACCCAGTCAAAAGGTCCCTTTCCCTGACTCACACTTTAACAGGTCTCCCACAGCACAAACACAGAGTAAATGATTGTACTGAAGAACAAGATGGTGAGTCTGCCGCACAGGACCCAGAGCTCAGCGCTGGCACTGCACACCGATCACCCTGAGCACCCACTCCACGAGTGATACTGGTCAGGCCCCCGGCTCCCATCTCTTGCCCTGTGTCCGTGACCCAAAAGGAAGTTGTGTCCAAGTGCCACGGAGGTTTGTGGATCATGCTTCTGACACTGGACTCGAACTGCTCCCTTCAGAAGGAGAGCAGTATCTGAGCAGAGAGAGGCACGCTTAGATAAGAATGAAAGGAAGTGAATTGGCATAGCACAGTATTCATGGTGGAGAGCTCCAATGTGGCAGATTCAGAGTGCAGCATCCTTTCCTAACAGTGCTGAGTGGCTGTTTCTTGCTTCTGTGTTCCAATTTGTGGTTCTGGAGGCACACAAAATTAATGCAGCATACACAACATGAACATACACGTCATGCCAAGGGAACAGTTCACAATAGCAAATAAGTCATACTGCTTTTATTTCCAGCCACATGCATAACACACAGAAAGCACGATACTAATGCTTTATGTTAATCATAGCAGAGCTTCAAAGCTAGAATTGTAGTTTTCACTTTATAAAAATATTTTAAGCATTATTTATACTTCCAAAAGATTAAAGAAAAATTTGAGCCAAATACTGTTGATTTTTCAAAGTTGATTTGAATTCATTGTGGTTTATATTTCATCTTTCAATTTCAACAGAGAGTTGTGCATATTGTAGTCATACAGATATTGCCGCATAGAAACATTAGGTGACATAACGAACTGAATGTTTGTGTCCTGCAAAATTCGCATGTTGAAATTCTAATCCCAATATGATGCTATCTGAATCTGAGGCCTTGAAGTCTGCAACCTGGAAACACTCCACCCCACCCCACTCCCCTGTGCCTGCACTCCAGTCTCGGACTTCCGGCCCCCACAACACAAGAAATAAATTTCTGTTATGGATAAGCCACCCGGTCTATGATACTTTGTTATACTAGCCCCTTCCTGGGCCGCAGACAGTAGGTCTGCCTGGTGTGGAGCAGTAGGAAGTTTGCTTGAGGCTCCCTGGATGGGGCAGGAGAGGCCTTGGTCGCAAATTATCCTAGCTGGGGTTCTGCGTACTGCTTAGGTCTACTGCCCCCTGCTTGGACCTCGGCCTCTGGACTGTCTCCTGGTATCCAGCCACTCACCTGACTCCCTGATTTGCCTTGCCTGACAGCTTCACAGCAAAGTGAAGACAGTGTCAAATCACTGTCTTTTTGAGCCAGGCCAGCGTCAATCTTGCTTTGATAACTGCAATTTCTTCTTTCTCCCCACCAACTAGCCCCTCTTAGCCTTTGGCCTGGCCTAATACAATGTATTAATATTAATATGTTTGAAAATCAAGCCTTGTCAGAGGGTGTAACTCAGCAGTAAAGTGTGTGGTTAGTATATGCAAGGCCCTGAGTGTGCTTGTTTATTTTTTGTCTTTTTGAGACAGAGTCTCACTAGCCAGTTCAGGCTGGCCTTAAACTCATTTTGCAGCCCAGGCTGGTCTGGAACTCGCAACAATCCTCCTGCCTCAGCCTTCCAAGTGCTGGGATTACAGGCATGTGTCACCATGCCCTGCTCAAGGCCCTGAGTTTAACTCTTGGCAGCTAAAACACAAAAATCAAGGAGCTTCCATGTTCCCCTTAAAAATACACAGAAACTGCCCTTTTTCCTCACTAAGTTCATGGAAACCACTGTCTAAACTAGCCTTACTCTCTTCTCTGGTGGGTACTTCATGTAAGTTATTACACCTAGAAGGGAGATCGTCCAGTTCAACACATTCTTTTTTAAATTGGGGAAAAAAGGCACAAGAAATGGAAATGAACTTGCCCTGGATCAGCCAGCAAGAGAACTGTGACCAGAACCAGTCTTTGGCTCCAAGCCTAGAAGCCGTGGCTCGGCCCCAGACACCTGTTGAGATAACTGTGTGACCTTCCAGCAGCATCCCACCCCGATAAACCTCCCCTGCCATCCCAAATGATGAATTCTGGGGGCCAGAAGTCGCATGCTGAGTGTGCGAAGGGAGAACAAGAGAAGTTATTTCACAGATGACACGATGGCTCTCTCCAAGGTTGAACAGCAAGGCCGCTGCCACCCTACGAGTCTGCATGCCTTTCTAGAGACTAAACATTTTCACAGTTCCTTTGGCCCCAGGATTATTTTCTTGTTGGAAAAAAAATTCCTCATACAGATGGTAAGAAAAATAACTTCAGCTGGACTAACCCAGAGACAGAACTTCTTCTGAAACCGAAGGACGGAGGAGTTGGGGGAGCAAACATTTCTTTTAAACAAACACAGAATGTTTCTTCTGGGTTTTTTTTTTTTTATTTGCTCATGCCTGAGAATGCCTCACTGGCTCACTAAGGAGAGTCTGGGTCACTCGGGCATCCAAGAAGCTGGGAGGACATGCCCCTGCAGGAGATGGTGCAGCTCACTGGGGCCCTGCCTGGCCAAGGCTGGTAGAAGTCCCCTGCCCTGCCAGCCCTGGGCAGGTAAGCAGATTTGTTATCTGGCAAGCTTTTGCCACAGAGGGGCTCTGTACTAGAGGTGGGATTGCCAGCCATCTGAGACTATTCATCACTTTTCTTCAAAATGCACCTCTTAAACTAGGCGTGGTGGTACGTGCCTATAATCCCAGCACTCGGGGAAGCTAAGGCTGAGGATCCCAAGTTCAAACCCACCTTGGGCAGTTTAGTGGCTTAGCGAGACCCTTTCTCAAAACTAAATAAATAAAAAATTAAAGGGCTAAGAATGTAGCTCAACGCAAAGGTGCTGTGTTCAATCCTCTGTACTAAAAAACAAACAAAAAAAAAACCCTATTTTTCTTAATGCATTATTGCTTTTGGCACTGACTTTTATGATAATTTTTGTTTCTTGATATAAAAATAATTTGTTGATTTTGTCAGTCTGGTGACCCATTAATTTTTATCTGTTTTTTGCCTAGGTTCTGGAGCTAAAGGAAAATCCAGGTTAGTATCTATATTGTCTCTACTTATGAGACAAACCTAAAGAGAAAAAATGCAACCTTTGGGAAAGTTTGAAAATGTCAGCTCTGGGTATCACAGAAGGCATTTCTCCTGAGATTAAAGAGATCAACTGTACCTCTATGACTTACTCTGAGGATGTGTGGTGGCTGCTTTTGAAAAACCTGGCAGCTTCCTTGTCCTGAGTGATTGTGGACTCTGTTAAGTGGTGGATCACTGTCTTCTAGGACCTCATTCGGTCTGTTGAATAAAGTCACACAGAGATGGCTTTTACTTGGTGGAAGAGTTGGGGATTTCCCCGGAAGGGCTCTTACAGGTGAGCGGCTTTAAAGATTAAGTATCACTGGCTTCACAGTAAATCTGTCATGCAGACCATCAGTGGGGTGGGGCCAGTCTCCCCAGAGACATTTCACCCACGTTTCAAGACACCTACCTCACGGCCAATGAGTGTAGAAACCCACTGAACTGAGGTCACAACTCATCACGTGGCAGGAGAACATGAAAGAAAGAGTACAGGATTCCGGGCTGTGTGACTCTGAGCAGTGCCTCACACACTGGGTACGTGTTTGTTCTTCTGGGAGACAGCGTTAGCAATACTAAGCCCATGTACATCTTTCAGAGGTAAGCGTGAAATCCTGACGTTTACTCTATAAACTATAAGACACTGCTTGAAAGTAATGTATATTGTTCATGCAGTCCACTAAATATTTATCAAGCTGCTATGTGCAAGGGACCACTGTCAAGAAGGATTTATCAACACAGGCTCTCTGAAGATAATCACAAGGAAGTGAGGTACAGAGTAAACAAGGGGAAGCCTTCACACCCCATAAATATCCTTGCTGTCTCCAAAACCTACACATCATCTGAACAAGTGCTATCCAATGTGAAAGGAGTGGCTTAAATCCAAACTCCCTCCTAACGATGCAGAGGTGCCTGTGGTTTCCTATCATTTCTTGGCTTTTAAAAAAGATACCAAGCACCTCAGTTTTCCAGCCATTCATGCCAAAAGTAAATTCGATAACTCAATAATCCCCACTTCCCTCTTCCCCTGTCCTGTTCCTGGCTCCTTCTCCACCTCAATCTCCTTCCTCTTCTCCAGCAGCCTCTCTTCTATTTTCACGTCACCACTCTTTTTAAAAATGTCTTTTCTAGGGCTGGGGATCTACCTCAGTGGCAAAAGTGCCTGCCTGCCAAGTGCAAGGTCCTGAGTTCAATTCCTGGGACCAAAAAACAATGAAAAGCAAGAAAGTTGTTTCTATATTCCTAATATAACTGAAAGTGCATCATGTTTACTTTCTGAGTCTGGTGTATTATACCTAACCTCTCAGTCTCCAGCTAAATGTCTTTTCCTGTGACATGATTTTGTTCTATTCATGGCTGAATAATATTCCACTGTGTATATGTACCACATTCTCTTTACCACTCATCTGCTAATAGGCACCTTGGCTTTTTCTATGGCTTTGCTGCTGTCAACTGCCCCACAATAATCAGGTGTGCAGGTATCTGGGTAGTATACTAACATTAATTCTTTCAGGAATACACCAAACAGTGTGATAGTTGGACTAAACACTAGGTCAGTTTTTATGTTTTTCAGGAGCCACCATGCCGATAGCTATCATGCTGGTGCTAAGATCTTTGATCTTCAGTAACACAGACCCTTAAGTTACTATCACCTAAATGCATGCCATGCTCTGGATTCTAAAATCTCTGCTTCTACACAGCGGAAGGTAGAACAGAGCTCACTCATGTCCAGCACTCGTACAACTAGGCACACGAGGGGCAGCTTGGTGTAGCTTTGCCGTACAAGCACCAAAGGGTTGGGTGACTCCACTATTATGGTTAGACCTGGAATGTCCCCCCCAAGGCACATGTGTCCAGAGGTGAGTTTCTGGAAGGTGATTGGATGATGGGGTGCTATGGTCACCAGTGGATTAATTCACTGCAGAGTTCAGTGCTGATCGTGCTGTCAGGAGGAGCTTGGTCGGAAGAGGCGGTCCCCGAGGGGGCGGGACCTGGCCGAATGCATCTCCCTGCCCAGCTCCTCCCTTGCTCTCTGCTTCCTGGCAACCATGGCAACCAGAGCATCTTCCCTCTGCCACACCTTTCCACTGCGCCCTCCCTGCCTTGGAGCCAGCTGACAACGGACCAGATCCTCTAACGGCTGCAAACTAAAACAGACCTCTCTTGCTTTACATTGTGGATTGTGTCCAGTGACCAGAAAGCGAGTAGGACACCCACATTGCTGCCTTCACCTCTCTGAGACCCAACCCAGGGTGATTAGAAATGAAGCTCCACAGAACTATACTAGAGACTGGCTCCTGTTGAGGGCAAATGAACCTTACCCAGAATTGTTCTTGTTGTTGTTGTTAAAACAATTGTAGGCCAGGCATGGTGGCGCACGCCTGTAATCCCAGCACTTGGGAGGCTAAGACAGGAGGCTCGTCATAAGTTTGAGGCCAGTGTGGGCTATATCATGGGACCCTGCCTCAAAAAAAGTTTTTTTGTCATGTGTTTGTTAGGTGCTGCCAAAGATTAACAGAAGTAGATGGTATGGCCTCTACTCCCAAAGGCCTATGTTTTCCAGGGAGAAGGTGCAGACCTATAAGAAGAATTAAGTTTAATAACAACACAGGCCACACTGGCACACCTCACTGGCTTCTTGCAGCAATCCTGAATGACAGGCATTACAACTCTCGTTTTGTAGATGAGGCTCAAAAAATGGCAGGATGGTCCCATAAACTTTGCCTTTGGAAGTGGGAAGTAACTGGGGAGGGCAAGGAGACCATGTCCAGCTGCTATGCTGCCCTGGCTTGGCCTCTACCCTCGCTGACCTGGAAACACCACACACACACACACGCACGCACACACCATGTACTCATATGCAATATGACCCTTCCTTACTGGAGCATTTGACTCTTTGTCTATAAAAGTTTTATTGTCCCTTCTTTTAGAAGGTTGCCGGGTCTCCATGGCTCTTGGGCTCTCTCCCTCTACCCCATCCTAGCCAAATGCCCCCAGAAAGCTGAGGAAACCCCGGGGACCCTTCTGAGGTCACAGACCTCCGCCTGTGGGTTGCCAGCCCCTCATACCGTCCCATAGCCCATGGAGGAGCATGCTGGCTTTCCGGTCTCATCTCCCCCTCAGCTTGTGCATTAAATGACTTCCCACTACAGACGCCCTGTCCCCAGGCTTTGGGTTGTGCTGATTCCAGGAATATTTCCCCCTCCAAATGTGCCTGTCTAGTTACTGCCCACCCTACAACCAGGTCTGTCACCTCCTCCTCCAAACCTTTCCCAGTCTCCTCCACACATGTATGACCCTTCCTTTTCTGAAACACCACAGCATTTCACCTGGATCATCTGAAGGTATTTACACCAGCTGGTGCTGTTTGGGTTCTTTACAGAGGCGCCTTCAGGGTGAGAGGCAGAGGCCTGAGTCTATATCCACCTCTGCACTCAGGACGCGTGCAAAACTGAGAAACTGCGTCCCCAGACACTCATCTGTAACATGGAGTTTCAGAAGAGTGACATAAAGAAGAGCTCACTTAATAAATGGCAGCAAGCCGAGCCTGTGTCAGTGCACCTCCGTCTCAGCTTACACGTCCATGGTGACAGGCGCAGTGGCAGTCTCTCTGGGAGCTGCAGTGAGGAGTACATGAGATCATGGGCATTAAGCAGATGAGCACAGTTCCCTGCCTCTGCCTCTGGCCCCAACACGTGCCAGCAGATCCTGGAGAGTAGACCCAGCACTGTGCACAGGGCAGGACTCAGGGGGCCTCCACGGGACGCCTGTGGAACCCAGGCAGGAATTCCAATGCTGTGGAGTCATTGTAAACAGCTGGTGGTCCTTGCATCCAGGAAATTAGTTTTCAGGGGCCAAGTGTGTGCTGCGATGGGACGTGCCCACTTCCCAGACTGCGGAGCATGTGTGCTCGTCAGAGCACAGCTGAGCCTCAGAGGCAGGTGAAGGGGCCGCCTTCCCAAGGAGCCTCTGCAGCCTCGGAGCCAGAAGTGGCTCTGTGAAGGCAGTTCAGGAACAATGGCCTTTGTTTTCCAGGAGCCATGTTACCTAACTGCTTTCATTCACACTTGATGCGGAGGCTGAGTAGGTCAGTTTAGATCCTGGGCCCGACATCTGCATCTGAAAAGGAAAGGACATGATGGACTATCAGAGCTGCGGGCAGCCTGCTGTGACCCTCCAAGCCACACCTTTCCCGCTTCTCAGCACTCCTTCTCAGGGATGAGTGCACAGCCTGTTACTGCTGTGTCCCTACATCCTGAGGCCACTGTGACATGACCAGGAGTGGATCAAGCCACAGTGGTCAGATTCTCTTTCCAGAAACCCTGGAATTGGACATCAGGCACACTGGCCAGCTTCTGTTAGAATCTTAACCCTCAATTTCATGGACAGCATACAGAGTGGAAGCCAGGAAAAGACAAGATACACAGTGACATACGTGCACCCATGTTTATAGCAGCACAATTTGTCATAGCTAAATCTTGGAAACAACCCAAATGTTCATTAACTGAGGAACGGATAAAAAAGATGTGGTATTTTTATACAATGGAGTATTACTCAGCTGTAAAGAAAGATAAACTTGAGGCTTTTATAGGTAAATGGATGCAACTACATTCTTTTTATTTTTTTGTACTGAGAATTGAACTCAGGACCACACACTTGCCAGGCATTTGTTGCACCACTGAGCTAAATCCCTGGCCTGCAACTAGAGACCATGCTCGTAAGTGAAATAAGTCAGACCTGCATGTGTAAACACTGTATTGTCTCCCTAGTGCAGGAAACTGAAAGAGTAGATAAGACCCAAAAGGTACAATAGATATTGTGAAAGGGAAAGAAACTGCTCAAAAGAAACAACAACTGGGATGAGGGAAAGGAGAAAAGAAAGAGAGAAGGGAAAAAACAAATATATATATATATACACAATATAGCTAAGGTAATTGTACTACTAATTTTTATTGGTTTAATTGAACAGGTAATGCTTCATTTTTTTTATCGGTTTTGCATGCCTAAATATACAGGTAATCTGAACAACTACTTTGAAGATAACAATATACAACATAAAAACAATTGCTGATTTCCTATCATCTTGTTTTGAAATTCTGTATCATTTCTAATGTTATTTTATTTTTCATTCTCTTTAAAAAGGTAAATAAAAAATTTAAAAAATATATACCAAAAAAAAAAGATGGAAGGCTTATACCTCGTTCCAGAGACAGCTCAAGGAGGCAGCCCCCGCGAGGAACGTTGCAGAATCACCTGAGACCCTGAGCTTCGTAGGCCTCTTTGCTTCCCATCAGTGACGGCGAGCCTTTCTGAGCTTCCAGTGATACAAATGGCCCACTGTGGGTGCGTGCCATAGGTTCGCCACCACTGCTTTAGGTAATGCACCCAAAGCCAATTAGCAGTGCCTTGCACACGGGTGAGCTGAGTAAGTCTGTTGTCACTTGATTTCATCACCAAAAACAGGTGGAGGCCTTCGGGGGCAGTGATAGGCAAATAGCCACTGAGCTGATCAAAATCGGGGCTCATTTATACAAAGTTCCAAACAGAAAAAAAATAAGGTCAAGAGCATGGTGACCACTAGGGGAGACAGTAGAAGGAGACACGGGGTCGGAATGGTCTGACTCCTGTTACCTGGGTCTGTCGAGTGTGGAAATGCAGTGAGCTGTGTGTGTGATGCGCGTATCTCTCTGTACGCACATCAGTGCCAAGCCCACAGTCAAACAAGCAGGGTCAGGCCTTGCCCTCTTCTGGAGCCCACTGGATACTGTGCTGGAGGAACTCAGCGCTCCACCACCCTGGCGTCTCCATACAGGTGATATTTGCTTAGAATTGCCCAGAGTCAGCCACACATGCTCCGATCACAATGTCTGGGCTGCTTTGTACAAGCACCCGCAAACACACACGTGTGTGTCTGCGCATACATGTTGGATCTTTTCATAAGTTTATAAACATAATATTCATTAAACCCTTCTCTCTGATTTACATTCTTTAAATCCCTCCATTATGGTAATAATGGGATGGAGTTGGTACTGTTAATGTCCATATTTTTCAGATGGGGAAACTAGCTCGGAGAGGCTTAGCGACATGGCTCACGTCACAGGGCTAATAAATGGCAAAAGTCTCACTCCACAAAAAGGCACAAAGGTTTGGTACTGGTTTGTACCTTTGGCTCCTCTGTGTGAAATATGACAGGAAATGTACCATTAGGTTCATCGGTAGTTTAAACTGCAGTCACAGCTCGTGTCAAGACCAGTGAACTTTTTTGTTTCAAGGAGTAGATAGGACAGAAGTAATTTGCTGATCATGTCCCCAGGTGTGACTATGGGAGGAGACACAGAAGACACATAGTTTTGTTCCCACACTTTACCTTCCTCCCGATTTTATGAGGCAGGTGTTTTTATCTCTAGTTTACAGGTTGTGTTCAGCAGACTCTTGCTGGGGTGATTCTAAAGCCCAAGAAGGCAGTGAATATACCGAGTTGACCTGTGGGCTCTGAGTTAGGAGGCCCCCTGAGACCTGGCCCGGCACTGGGGCTCATGTGCCTAGCAATGGGGCTGTCACTTCTCAGGGCTTCTGCGTGTCTCTCGCCATTTCAGGGCACTCAGGCCTGCACTCAGCAGCCAAAAAAAATGATCCCACAGAAGAGAAAACCACATGGGGTCCCTACTGGAGGAACCCAGGAACCTGAGAGCCCTTGTGCCTTGGGGGAAGCTGGGGGATGGTTTGGAGGTCGCAGGCAGGGTAGTTTTCCCAGAAGAGAGGAGAAGGTCTGCGGCTGCCCTGCCAACCACGCACTGCAGCAAGCCTATCAGTCCTAGCCTAGGCTGCCGGAAAGGGAGCAGAGGGGTACACAGCCTATATGGACCTTTGTTCTCTTTCCCCTCTAACCAAAAAGATCCTGGCCCCTGGCTCGCCTACTGCTGTTTGTGACATGCAGCTGCGCTGTATCACAGAGGCACAGGAGAACAATTGCTCACTTGGTCAATGTGTTGAGGTTAAGCCTGCCAGACATTTGGAGGGGCGAGGTGCTCTGCTGGTTGGGAATCTGAAATCTGGTGCCATCTGAAGAGGGTTCAGATCCTGACCTCACTCACCCCTAGTCCAGTGAGTCTGCTGCCACCCTAACTCATATTACACTGGGGGGTGGCAGGGGCAGGTACAATGCTCAAGAGTGCTCCTTCTAGAGAGGCATTAGAAGAGGTATACACATAACCTGCGAGGGGAGGGTGAAATCAAAGATGTACACCATATGACATGGAACCCACCAGGCACTTCAGAGTTGCAGCACCGTTCCTTTCAGAACCGTCCCTTGGAAGGCCACAGATACCATGCCGAAAGCACTGCTGCTGATGGTTAAAGGAGTCATTAGCCAGGGATATAGCTCAGCAGGACAGCCCCTGCCTGGGAAGTGTGAGGTTGTAAGTTCAATTCCCAATACCCCACCCTCAAAAAAGGTGTCATTAAGCAACATTTACTGGTTGATTATTAATATGAAAGGAAAATATGTTCACCTGTGGATATCTGGAAAATGTAGGAAGCATTTCCGAAATTACTCAGAATTCTATCATCTGAAAACCAGGGTCAACGTGTTTTGCCCTGTATTCTTTTATCTGTAGTTTTCCCGAAGGTGCTCTGATTGCCTCACTTGGGGCCTCTGTGCCCGCAGATTCCATAGCACATGTCTCATTGGTGAGGCAGATCTTGAGCCTTTGGAGGTAGGCAAGCATCCCAGAAACACCTGTAAGCCATCAGGAACCAGGTGTGGCAAATCTGAAATGTGGTCACACCGGAGGTGTGTTGCTTTTGGTTTTTTTTTTTTTTTGGCAGTACTGGGGATCGAACTCAGGACCCTGCGCTTGCTAGGCAGGCGCTTATTCCACTGAGCTATAACCCGAGCCCCGCGTGTTGCTTTTGGATGGCGAGGAGACGAGTGGTGACTTAGAAGGAAAGGATCTTGTAGAAGGTCAGGGTACTGTTCCTTCTTCTGGTGTGGTGCCTAGTTATATGCCCGTCAAATAGTAGACACGTTAAAAACAGCTTAGAACACTGGAAGAAATCAACTAGTTTATTTTTTTAATTAATGTTTCCTTACTGTGAGGTTTTGGCTAGTATAGTAATTTGGCGTGGTTGGGTGGGGGGGGCAGGCTGGGACTCGAACTCAGGACTTTGTGCTTGTCAGGCAGGCACTTGTGCCACTGAGCTATATCCCCAGCCCCATACAGCTGGTATAGATGCCAAGGTGGAATTTTCTTCCTTCAGCTTCCTTATAGCTTTCTTCCTGTAAGCCCTCTAAGATTTTCTGTCATAAACTCAAGAATATATTCTTAACCAACAAAAGAGAAATAAAATACTGTCAATATCTTAATCATATGTTCTATGTAAAGCTTGATGATACAGTTCCACTTCCTTTGGACTACCATGTCTGATACCAGTGCCCTCCCATTTCCCGGGAGAAAGTGACTTCCTTTATCAGGTTGATGTGCAACCTTCCAAATCTTTTTTTTAGGTTTGGGGATATAGCTAAGGTGCACAGCACCTTGCTGGGCAAGCGCCAGGTCCTGAATTTGATTCCTGGTACAAAAAAAAACAACAACAAAAAAAACCCGAATCTTTTTTTTAGTATGTGTGGGTGTATAATCATCCATATATGTGAAATACATGTGTATCCTACATATTATTTTTATTTTTATTTTTATTTATTTTATTTTATTTTTTTTTGCGGTACTGGGGATCGAACTCAGGACCCTGTGCTTGCTAGGCAAACGCTTATTCCACTGAGCTATATCCCCAGCCCCCTACATATTATTTTTAACTAAATTTTATCACCATATACATGTATATAATTTGCCAATTAACATTTTTCACACAACTAAATGAAAACCAACTGCTTTAAAGGAGACAAAACCCACTTCAATACTCATTTCTCTATATGTTGGCTCACTTCTTTTTAAAATAATCTCTCCCTGGTAGCATTTCTATCCTACCATTTGGGACAATTTAAAGCAACCAGAGATATCAAGATTCTGAATCTAAAATTTATCAGCCCAGTATCGTACGGACAGGGACACACGGCAACAACATGGCGGGTCTGGGTGATGTCACACTCCAGGATTAGAGACACCCTGAGACCTCATTATTCTCTGTGACCCATGATGCATCTGTCCTCCACAAATACACCAGGTGTCTTGAGAACACATTTCTATTTCCGGCTTGGACCATCTTGAGGAAGTTATGAATCCAGTGAGTTCTACCTGTTCGAGAGCGAAGTCTGCATCCCTTTGCCACTTACCTGGTCTAAAACACATCCTAGGTTTTGTCTCTCACATACTTCCCGATACATCAAGAAAGGGCTACGCTCTAGGGAAACATGTACAGGCACGTTGTTGGCCCCATCTGGCAAGTGCAGCGAGGGGAAGGTTCAAGCTGGGAGTCAAGGTCACCACCTGAGATCTGGCATCAAGCAGACTGACCTGGTGTTTTTTCTTGACCTCTTGCCAGGGCAAGTATCGCACATTTCAACCAGGATTTGTAACAGCCCCCAGTTTAGGAGGAGACAAAAGAAGCAGAGCTAGATGTGAAACGGCTCCCGCAAGAAAACCCTCCGGTGGGTGGTATTTTAGGACATTAGCTCAGGCCGCCTTATCCTCGGTCATCTCGCTGGCATTTACGTAGCCCCTTGGGTTACAGACCATGGCAGGTGCTGGGAAGTGAAGAAGGCCATCTAAAAATATCGGCCCCTTCTGGACCTCCACCAGCAGCCTGTTCCGAAAGGAACACTTCCCTCTGCCTCGAGCCGTAAGGAAGGTCTGACTCCCTCCTCTATTGAAGTTACTGGGGTGGGAAAGGCCCTCAGGAGGCCTGCCCACCGGAAGAGCCATTTCTCTGAGGAGTAGCAACTTCTATTACAACGGGAAAGTGGGCTGTCTTAAGGAGCGCCAGGGTCCCAGTAGAAAGTGCTTGGCAACAAGGTTTTATTGGCCAAGGAAGGAAAGATCTTTGCAAAAACAAAAGCAAATGCACTGCTGCAGTACCTAATCCTATCCCCAGGCCTCTGAACCAGATCCTCCCCACCAAAAACTAAGCTGGGGCCGTGAGCATGCCACAGGCAAAGAAACAAAACGTGAGAGAGTAGACTTTGAAACCACCTCATGGAGCAGCCCTCGCAGGGCCCGCATGAGTTACAGCTGGACACTGGGTGCAGCCAGAGGCCCACGGTCGCGCACCTCCACGGGCATCTTTGTGTCCGTTTCACAGTCTGCAGACTAAGAGCAGAGCCCTGTTTGCCATTCGGAGACTGCACTGGTCACTTCCACATGTGTCTTTGAATGAACAGGTGGCATTCAATATGAGAAAAGCACGGGCTTTGCTGGGCAGTGATGATTAAAACCATCCTAACATGCGGCTGCGGCCCCAGGGCCAGCTCACGTCTGCAGGGCAAGGCCTGGAGGAGCTCTCGTTTCTGCCGGCATGGGCCTTTGGGGTTCACTTTCCCCAAAACATGCTGCTTGAATTAATTGGAGGCTCATTCTTTTACCAACCTAAGGATTTTGAGGGTGGCAGGTATAGATTTCCAATAATTACCTCAAATTCTCCCTTACAGGTACTGGTAATGACATACCCGTCTGCAGAGAGGTCTGTATTGCCCCATTCCGGCCCACAGACTTGACAGTCGGGGAAAGTTTATTTTCTCAGCAGGTTCTCCTATCAGCTGAAAGTGGGCAAGTGGGCACAGGAGGCCAGGGCGTGGGAACAAGTAGCTGTGCAGGGTGAGATGCCCCTTCTTCTGCCTCATTAATGTTATACTTATGTTCTCTATGTAGAAAAGACCTACAGTGACCCCTCCCCTCTCATCCTCATCTTGTAATATGTTGCTATTAAACATGAAATCAAATATGGACATAAAAACAGGTTTGGGAATGAATGAATGAGTAGAGGATTGTTGCTGGCAGCTAGGACATCTACACTTTTGTCTTGCCTCGCCACCTTCCAGCTAAGTGGTCTTGAACCAGTCACTTCCCTTGGTTTTCTAATCTACACAGCGTGAATCACAGCCTTCATCTTGAAGTTGTCATGAGAGGTGAGAAGCTCGTGAGCTTGAAAGTGCTTTGCAATTTTGTGTAGGAAGGGAATATTGCCCTTCTCAAGGTGGCTAAATTCCATCACAAACTGGGTTGATTAAAGCTACACAGAGATGCCCTGCTGAGAGATCCAAGATAAGACATGCCAGGCATGGTGGCACATACCTATAACACCAACTTTCTGGGAGGCTGAGGCAGGAGGATCACAAGTTCTGTCCCAGCCTAGGCTACTTAGCAAAAATCCTATCTCAAAACTTAAAAAGAATTTTTTAAAAAGTACTAGGGAAAACTTAGGAGAAATTTTGTCCATCGAACTCTCCAGGTAGCAAACATACTCCCGGACCTTTCAGCAGCACTAGGATCAGCTGTGTGACACTAAACACGGAAGGCTGGCTTCCACAGTGGCCCAAAGACATTTCTCAGACTCCACTCCCAGCAGAGCCTATTTTCCATGGGTCCTTGATGGTAGCATCACAAACCCTTGGGAAACAAAACTCCCCAGTGCCTGAAAAGAGCATGCCGAGTCTTGTTCAGTAGGACAATGAGCCCCAAGCATAACTCACTGCATTCCAAGACCTAATGGAGGAAGCAATTGTCTCTCCATTTAATTACAGATTTTTCACTTTCCCTTAATTGCTTGAGTCAGCACAGTGGACTCCAGGGCAGTCACAGTGCACAGGTAAGAGCTATTGTTCCTGAGCAAGGTGTGACTGTCAGGTAATGAGGGTTTTGTTTGGTGGTTTGAAAACAAACAACTCCTGGTGTAGATAATCAAGTAAGCATTCCTGGGGATGTGTCACATCAGAAAACTCTGCTCATGTTGACCCTTCCATAACTAAATGTTGGGAGACGTGGGATGGCAAGTACTGGTGCTTTGTGGGAAGGAACAGTATTTTTAATAATAAAGCTCTCCCAGAAAAACTGAGTTATGAGATCTTCAACAACAGAGGGGACCCCAGGCAGCCACTGGGAGAATGCTAAAACAGTTGGGAATATATTTCAAAATGCTCCCCCAAGAGAGGGCTTTACCCAGCATCACAAACAATTCTTTCCTCTTTGGAGGCTGCCCCTGAAGGGGATACTGGGTCTCTGGCTGCTTCCTGTTTCTCTCTCCCTATTTCTTCTGGCTGCTGAGATGTGAAGAGCTTTGTTCTGCCTCGTGTTACCGTGATGATTTACTGTCTTCCTATAGGCTCAAAAGCAATAGGCCCACCCACCATTGACTAGAACACCAAAACCGTGAGCCCAAACGAACCTTTCTTCCAAGTCGACGGCCTCAGCTATTTTGTCACAGTGATGGAAAAGCTGACACATATGTCCACTCATCTTACCTCATAAAATGCCTTGTAGGTGTTGGTATTTGTGAGACATTTGTCCTAACTTATGTAATCACTTACACTCATTATTCAGAAAGTAAAACAATACCTTTAGCGTCCATATTTTGAATGGAGATGAGGGCTTTTGAGCCCAGTTTTGTTACCTTATCAGGTGGTACTTCTTTACTTATTTGTATGGCTGATACTCAATCACAAAGCCATTCAACAGACATTTACTGGGAAATGACTCAATACCACAAGCACTGGGGAAATCTGGAAATTCCAAGCATCACTTCGGGGTTCACACAGAACCGCTGGGCCAGGGACATTGTGCACGTGGTGATCTGGCCAGCTTTTTCACTCTCAAGGAACACAGACTCGCTCATTTCACCTTACACGGGCCCATGGAACTGGAATTAAGCACGTTCCCTGTCCTCTGAATGGTCCTTCTGTCCACCTTGATGGCTCTCTCTATTCTCTCCTGTCTCTGTACTGAGATGTCTCCCTCTGTTCACAGCTGAGATGACCTCTCAGTATTCTATATCAGTACCGTATTACCCCTGTAGGTCAACGACGTAAAATAACAGAAGTTTACATCTCGCTCTTGCCACATGTCTACCAAGGATAAATGTGGGGAAAAGAGGCTGTGTTACTCACTTTTGGATTCCAAAGACTAGTACCTGCCTGGTATACAGCAGGTGCTCAATAATGGTATTTAAGAAATTATCCATAGCCCTGGCTCATTTAAGGAAGCTTGAGTGAGTTTCTCAGCTAAGGCAGGGACAGGGAAAGCAGAAAAGTCAGTAAGACACAGCCCCTCAGGAAGTTCTCTTTATAAAAGAACCCTAAGAGTGAACCCTAAAACCCTCTGCTACCTCATTTTACTGAAGAGAAAACTGAGTCTTAGGTTGTAACATGGCTCAGGCCACGCCGCCAAAACGTAGCCAGGCCAAGTTCGGGTCTCAGGGTTTAACTCCCGAGTTCCTGTTCTTGGCCCTCCCCAAAGCTCCAAGCTTGGGGGTGAGCACCTTAGGGCCGGCACATCTGTGTCTGGCCCAGAGGGCTGGAAAAGCATCCCTGCTGCCGAGGCTGAGTGGACAGGTGGTAATTAAAGTACACAGGGCCACACAGCCCCTAGACACACAGATCTAATGTTTGACTAGTAGGTCAGCATATTTTCTTCCTCTCGGGTAGTTGGGTTAGTGGAAGAAACGTGATAAAATCCTGGAGGGGAACTTGATCATTCATTCTCTGAAGAACTTACAAGTTGTTTGGCCTGCCTAATCTGCTCAGCTACCGTCCGGGGAATATTCGGTATCCTTGTAGTGCAGGCTGTGAATTATTCTGTGGGGACTGATAACAAGCCCCTCACCAACCCTGCCTCAGCGGGGTCTTGGGCCAGGTTTCGGGTCCTCACTCCCTCTCCCTCTCCTACCAGTACCTGGGAAGGGGAAAGCACAGGCTTCCCACCCTCACCCCTGGGGGCGCTCCGGGGGGTGGGCTGGAGAGGTGCCCGGAGCACTCCGTTAGATTCTCAGGGTCACAGCTGTGAGCACCATGAGGCAGCGGGGATAACCTGCAGCCCATGTTTTTGGCAACCTGGCAGCTGGGCGCTAACATGCGCAGCGTCAGACTCCCTAAAATTAGTGCGAAGAAAATAATGAAGAGTTAGCTCTGGGGGGGTCCTCTGCCCCCTCAATTTAAATATGAGGAGAAGACCTGGGCTTTGATTCTGTCGCTAGGCAAGGCCACACAGCTGCTGGAGACAGAGTAGAGAGCTCTTACACTCAGGCCATGCTTAGAACTAAGCCAGCCGGGTACCCTGTCCTGAGAGTCTTTGTCCCTCCTTGGGGAAAAGCTGCAGACGACAATCCTGTGCTGACGCCCACCTCCCACACACACTCGGAGCGACCCCCAGACCTGCCTCCCTGCTCCCCTTTCTGCGCGGCAGCTGTTCCCTGGGTCCCACGGAGCACGCTGGGCTGAGCGCGCACAGGCCTGGGCAAGGGGTGCCCCCGCGGCAGCTGCGGGACAGGGCCTTAGGGCAGCGCGCCGGGTCCCGCGGCCCCAGGGGGCGACGCCCGCCCAGCACCTGCGCAGCTCAGGGCGGACCTGCGGCCCGGAGCGCGCAGAGGGAGAGGCTCGCGCCGGCGCGGTGCCGGCGGCAGGTTCGGCGAGAGGGCGGCCTCGCACGGCCGCCTGCGCCTGGGCGGCTCGGGTCCCCATATATAGGCATATGCGCCGTCCACTGGGAGGCCGGCGGCGCGCGAGGGGCGGGCGGAGGGAGGGCGCGGGGCGGAGGCCGGCGCGAGGGAAGGGGGCCGGAGGAGGCAGCTTTTCCAAAAAAGTATTGGCTGTCCTGAGGAATGCGGTCGCCCCCTTGGGAAAGTACATATCTGGGAGCAGCAGGCGGCTCGGCGCTCGCACTCCGGCTCGGCCGCCCCTGCGCTCGCCTCGTCCCGCGTTCCCGCCGCAGCCCCCGGGCCCCGCACCGCCGCCGCCATGGACGCCATCAAGAAGAAGATGCAGATGCTGAAGCTCGACAAGGAGAACGCGCTGGACCGCGCCGAGCAGGCCGAGGCCGACAAGAAGGCGGCGGAGGACCGCAGCAAGCAGGTCCGCCACTCCCCGGCTCCGCGCGCGCCGCGATGTCCGGCGCCCCGGCAGCCCCTCAGCCCACCCGAGGCCCCGGGAACCGCCCGCCGCGGGCGGGAGGGCGCCGAGCTGGGGCTCGCCTCGCTGGCCCGGCCCGTCCCGTCCGCGGACGCGTCCCTCCCGCCCCGCTCACAGTCCGCGAAGTCCGCTTGAGCCCTGCGAGCACTTGAGTCTCAACTCTGGGGAGCAGTTTTGGAGCGGGGAGGGGGACACCGGTCCCCGGGGACGTTGGGAAGAAAGACGGGGAAGCGGGGGAAGAGCCAAGTCTTGAAGGTGCTAAGTCTTTGGCCTTCTGTCTGGCTCGAGGAAGAACCTGGGCCTGGGACCGAAATCTAGGGGGAGCAGAAGAGGACCCCCGAGTTGGGACGGGAAGCCAGGCAGACGAGCGGCGCTTTCCCGCGCCCCGGGGGGCTAAAAGAGTCAGGCCAGCTCTGGGGACCGGGGCTGACCGCGGGGGCCTCGAACCCCAGCTCGGCGGGACCCCCACCTGAGGGGTCCCAGCCAACCAGGCGCCGTGTGTTGTGTGTGTGTCTGACACCCGGTCCGTGCCGCCGCCCGCGCCCGCCGCCCCTCAGCTGGAGGAGGACATCTCAGCCAAGGAGAAGCTGCTGCGGGCGTCGGAGGACGAGCGGGACCGGGTGCTGGAGGAGCTGCACAAGGCCGAGGACAGCCTCCTGGCCGCCGACGAGGCCGCCGCCAAGGTACCGGGGCGCGCGGCGGGCGCGGCGCACGAATGGCTAACTCGGTCTCTCTCTCTCTCTCCTCCTCCCTCTCCCTCCCTGTCTGTCCCTGTCTCTCTGTCCCGCTGTCCCTGTCCTGTGGTCTGTGCACCCACACCCCGCCCTGCGGGATCACGCTGCCTGCTGCACCCCACCCCCACCCCCTTCCCCGTACCCCACGGCCAACTCCCAGCTGGAAGATGAGCTGGTGTCGCTGCAAAAGAAACTCAAGGGCACCGAAGATGAACTGGACAAATACTCTGAGGCTCTCAAAGATGCCCAGGAGAAGCTGGAACTGGCGGAGAAAAAGGCCACCGACGTAAGTGCACGCACGCTCGCCAGGCCTCGCCCGCCTGCCCGCCTCGGTCTCCGCGGGGGACCGCTGGGAGGAGGGGGAGGGCCACCTGCACGCGGCTGCCCGGCCCGAGCACTGGATGCGCCTGACTGCTGTTGCAAACGTTCATCATTCCTTCCTCTTTTTCTCCTCTTCTGGGCCCGGTGGGGTGGGGCGGGTGGGCGAGACGCTGGGAGAAGACGGCGTCAGGAGTTCAGCTCTCTAGGGCTGAACCTGGCCTCACGGGGGCAGAAAAGCCCCGAGGCGTGTGTCGTCATCACCCAGGTTTGTGCAAACTGAGAATACTTAGTTTTCTGGACTTGCTGTGTTGCTGCATCCCCGTGGGGGGGGGGGCTGGTTTTCGTGGTGGACCTAGTCAGGGCGGTACTTCTTTAAAAGCTCAGCTTGAGGGCAGCATAGGGACGCTATGAGGCTTCCTTTCTTACTTGGGAAGCCTTAATCCAGCCCTTAAGGTCTGGGAAGATGATACTTGCTTGGGTCTGCAGTCTTAGGGCACTAGCTCCAGAAAGTAAGCAGGGAGTTATATATAGCTCAGCGCTTTATATGGTATGGCGAGAGCGCTGCCCCCCGCCCGTCCTGGCGCCCCACCCCACCTGTCAGCCCTCTGACAAGCACACATACTTTCCGGGGTGATGCAGACCGGCCCAAAGCTCCGGGAGCACTGCGCTTTGGAATCTTGACCGTAGAGCCCGCCCCTTCTGCCTCGGAAAGTCAGGCCGAGAATTACATTTCTCAAGGACCTACTGCTTTTCACACCGTCGAATTCCATTCTGGAAGCTAATTAAGCCTAGAGGCCCAATTAGAAAAGAATTCCTTGGGAAGTTGGTAACAATTCCAAGAATGTATGAACACCAGGGAAAGCTATGCCCAGACGCTGAATTCCCAAGTGCAACGGCAGACTTTTCTTGTATGAGTAAAACGTAAATTCCTGAAGGGCCTCCGGTCTTGACATCAGTATAAGCTTTTTGTAGTGCAGAAACTTTGAAATGGGTTTGCATGTGGTGTGTTCTGTAAATGAAAGACCTAGACATTGGTCCTTAGACTCTGGTAAAAAGAAGTTTTCAGTAAAAAAGCAAGGTTCCTGGAAAAGGGGGTTGGGTGAGCGCTGATTTAGCTGGACCGTTTACATTAGAAGCTACCTGGCTTTAGAAAAAAAAGCCAAAAAAAAAAAAAAACTCACATACTTAACTCTGAGCCTGCTTTGAATAATGCAGATCAGATGTCTGCTCTGTGGGGATGTCTGTCGCCCCCAAATTCTCCAGCAGGACGTTTATTTAGCTTTTTCAAAAGAGCTGCTGATAGATCAAGGAGAGATATTCCTTATAAGGAAAAGAATGCAGAGAATTTGAAAATAGCCCAGTAAGGCTGAAGGCAAAGGAGGGAAATGCTACTACAATTTTTAAGAGGAAAAGAGATTATTGTAACGGTGCGGTGGTATCGCGTCCTCGTTGAGAAGTCTCGTCTAAGGGGGCCTTTGGGGTGAGGCGGCGATGGAAAAGCGGCTGTTTAGAGTCAGCGGTGAGGGAGGGGCCAGCAACGGAGGGAGGTTCTTGAACCTCACTTGGGTTCTTTTTGTCCACTGGAAAACGGTCCCGAAATAAAGGGGGTGGGGGGATGGGTATATCTCCTTCTCATATATGTGTGTGTATGTATGCATATATATAAATTCCTACTGGTGCTCACCTTACCTGTAAGACACAGGAAGTGGCTTGGAGACTCCAGGGATGTTGAAGGCGTTTGTAAAGAAACGCTACATAGAGTGGTTCCTAAACTCTTAGGAATAGTCAGGATTGGAGGAAGAAACAGGTCACTAAAGGGAGAAGTTCGGGAGAAGCCAGTTTCTCCTCTCATTTTGCGGTGTAAAAATGTTTTTATATTTTTCTATTACTACTGAAAACATTTTTCTCACTTACCAGCAGACTTCACAAATCCTACCCCAGCAGTGGGTTTTTCCTAGCTTCCAAGGTTGTCACTCAGGAGGTAACACCTCTGGGGATTTTCTTGGCTGTCAGCCTCTCAGGATCCCCAGTAATTGTGATGGATCTGGTATTTGCCGTGCGGCTGTTTTTATCCTCTGTGGGTCTTTACTTCCTAAATTAGCGCTTCTCAACTTCCTATCAACATAATCACCCAGAGGGGTTTTAACATTTGAATCAGACTGTACCCCAGCCCAATTAAATCAGAATCTTTGGGGCTGAAACCCAGGCGGTAGCATTTTTTTAAAATAACCAAGTGATTCTAACTGGCAGCCACGCCTGCAAACAGTCCTAAACTCTTGTGTAATGACTTCAGCTTCAAAATGAACTCACCTAAAGCTGACTTCTCCAGGTGTTTGAGAAGTAGAACTTGAAGTCACCAATTGGCTGCTTTGCGCACTTCCGAGGGTCCAGCGGCTTCTGGCGGCGCCCGGAGGTTTCCCGGGCTCGAGCCCGGGGTTAGCGGGGCTCTGCACGCTCGGGGAGGCGCTGCGGGAGCCCGGGCGCACGGCGCCCTCTGGCGGCGAGCTGGGCCCACGTTAGGTCTGCGGGCGCTCTGGCAAAAGCGTGGCTTTCTCCAGGGAAAGTGAGTCAGGGAAGCTCGCCGTTAGGGCTCTGGAGGCGGGTGTCGGCGGCGCGTTGTTTTCCGGTTTTCCCACACTTGGCACTTCAAGGACTGACCTGAAGGGCTGCGTGTGACAGAGACCGAGACCGGGGGCGGGGGAGGGGTGGGGGAGCCCTGCGGCTAGGAAGCATTAGCCACTCAGTGCTAGGAGGGAATAGGCAGGGGCTCCCCCGGATTTGCCCGCTGGAGCCCAGAGGCCCTCCTAGGGTGCGGGCCCTGCCTTGGGGCGCCTTCTAAAAGGACAACAAGCCGGGCGTGGTTGCGCACGCCTGTAATCCCAGCACTTGGGAGGCTGAGGCAGGAGGGTCGTTGCAAGCTCGAGGCCAGCCTGGGCTACAAAGTGAGTTCAAGACCACCCTGAACTGCACAGCGAGACCTTGTCTCAAAAATATCTTAATTAATTAATTAAAATAAAAGCATTCCAGACCTTCCAAAGCCAGGGAAAGTTGTAACCGGAAGGGACCTGAAATTGCGCAGCGGGCTACGGCCTCAGCCTGACTCACGGAGCCGAGCCTAAGTGTGCATTAATTACAGCTATCTTCGCATTCGCAACTGTATCAAGGCACTGTGAAAAGTGCTTTGTAGCAATAACTTCATACTTCGCACAACAGCCTCGCGCAGCCCTCCTCTCCACAGATGAAGCGCAGGAGGTCGGTGCTTGGCCGAAGCCCCAAGCCGGCGGGGCGCGGGAAACCCGACTCCCCCTGGGGAGCCCACCTGGGGCCGGAGGTGCTGCCGCTCGCCGTGAGCGTCGGTGGTTTCCGCTGTGCGAGGCTGCAGGGCCGCACCGGGGTAGCTCCCGGGTTCTGAGGTTCTCCGCGGCGGGGAGCCGGCGCCGCGGCCCCCCCACCCCCTTTCCGGGCCCCTGGCGCCGCCTCCCTCCCTCGGGTTGGGCTGGGAATGCGGAGCGCGGCTCGCGCGGCCAGCAGGCGTCGCCGTCGCCCTTAGCAGCCGGCCCGTTACCCAGGCCGCCGGGGCGGAGGCGGCGGCTGGGAGTCGGGGTGAAGCCCCCGCGCGGTGGTCCTGCCCCCGAGCGGTAACCCCGCATCGCCGCCCCCGCCGCGCTCGGGTCTCCCCCGCCTTCCCGGCCACGGGCATGCGCAGAGCCTCGGGCGGGCGGCGAGCCGGGTCCGCACCGCGCCCCGCCCCGCCGGCCGCGCCCGCCCCCGGCTGCTCGGCACCGCCCCGCCGGCCGTGACTTCCGGGCCGCAGCCGCCGTCGCCGAGGGGCCCGGGCGAGCGCAGCAGCCGGCGTCCCCGCGCCATGGCGGGGAGCAGCTCGCTGGAGGCCGTGCGCAGGAAGATCCGCAGCCTGCAGGAGCAGGCGGACGCGGCGGAGGAGCGCGCGGGCAGCCTGCAGCGCGAGCTGGACCACGAGAGGAAGCTGCGGGAGACCGTAAGGGACCCGCCCGCCCCGCCGCCAGGGCTCCGCCCGGCCCGCGCACCTGGCGCACCTGGGCCGGCTCCGCGGAGCAGCCCCGGCTTCCCCCTCCGCCGAGGTGCTGCTGTCCGCCCGGCCGGTGTAAAGGCAGCTGCGCAGGGAGCCAGGGCGGAGCTGGACGGTGCGGGAGCGGTGCTTTCCCAGGGAGGGCTTCGTCCCCCGGGTGATCGCGGTGGGTCGCCCACCTGGCTGCGCGGCAGGCGGCGGGTGCTCTGACCTCGGAGGGAGGGAGGGAGGGAGGTCGCTCCTTTGGAGAACCTTCCTTTGGGGAGGGGCGCAGACAGGTCGAGGATGCGGGGAACTGCCCACGGGAGCTTTGGAGCCTGGGGATGCTAAATGGTGTTGTCCCTGGACCCTGTGTTTCCTGAAGGCTGCTGTTAAGGCTGACAGCCCTCGGTGCTGGGGAGGAGCTAACTTACGCACAATGCAGTCCTGGTACCCCACCCTTTCTTGACCAGCCCTCTTCCCAAGTTCTCAGACTGCGAGCTATTCCTTTGTCTCCTAGGCGTGGAAAAAGTTGGCTAAATGTTTACGATTATTGGGTGTATTCCCCACCCCCTTGCTCAGGGTGATACTCGGCTTCCCTTTTCCTAAGGCAAATATGTCTGGCTAACAGGCCCGCGAAGCAAAGGGAGCTTAGGTATTGGGCCTTTATCACTTTTGAGTGTGTGTGTTTTAAATCAAGATGCTCAGACACCTAGGGGATTTTATGACAAGCAATAATGTGGTGTCCAGCTGTGCTTAACGTACCCGGGACCATTCTGCACTGAGCAAATCCTCCCGGTGAAGAAGTGTTTGTCGTGGCTGCACAGCCGCCCACAGAAACTTAAGGCATGTTTTGCATAAGACACAGAGAAGTGAACCAGTCCTCTTTGGAGAAAGGCCTGACTGGGAGGAAGTTTCAGGTAAAATGCAGATAGGAATAAGGAGAGAACAGTGAGCAGAAGATTACCTCCAGTGTTTTGCTTTTGCAGAGGAGTCAGCACCAGTCCCCCCGACAGATGTCTGAACTTGGCTAGGTGATGAATTAATTACAACCACCTCTTTGGCTGGCTACCAGCTGTCCTTGAACGGTGGAAGTCAGTAGAACATGATGAATAAGAGGGAGAACGCTGGGCCCAGATTGGCAGCCTAGAATCCTAACTGCAGTCCTCACTAGCTAAAGACAGTGACTTAACCTCCTCATGCCTAAGTGTAACATGTGGGTACTAACGGGGCGCCCACCACCTGCTTACAAAACTTACTGTGTCATGAGGTTAAAGTTTGCAGCGGAGCTCAGCACAACAGTTGCGTGTGCGCTTCTGCGGCTCGTGCTGGGTGAGAGCCTGTCTCAACCCTGTCCTCAAACTCCCAATTCCCTACCTAGCAAGGGCTCTTAAAAATGCCCTGCTCGACTCACAATAGCCTAAAACTAAAACTCTCCATTTAATCAGTAGTTTTTCTTCCTTTTCTTTTGGAACTTAACTGGAGAGAGCGTTAGCGGTGGGGGGAGATGGTTCTAGTCCTGTGCACGGGAGTCTTGGGAGTGTCCTGGCCTGGTGATGGATGTTAGACGTAAAAGACAAACTCCATGAGGGCCACGTTATTACTTTATCTCTCTCTCATAATCACCTTTTCTTCTGTTCCTCGTTTATCCAAACAGGCCTCCTGGGATAAGGACAACCCTTTAACCCTTTCATTTTTTTCCAGGCTTTGTCAAACAGTTTGAGTCAGTGCAGTGTTTTCTTTTTAATAGTAGTTGGTTTTTTAAATCGGTCTGAGTGATGGGGCACAGAACCTTATAAAACAGCAACTTGAAGACTGGGTAAGACTCCTGAAGAGACACTTTCCCATTAAAAGTCGTTCCTCCCTTCTAAAACTGGGACGCCCATGTGGTTCATTGAGGTCATTTTTAGATCTCATTTGGGTTGTAACAGTTTCTCTTGGCAGCAGAGATAAAGGTTTAGTGACAAAGCCATGAACCACTGCAAAAAAGAAAAAAAAATATTTGACGGGAGAGTTGGAGGAAATTCAGATACTCAAGGTTCAGACAGGCTGTCATGAATTGGCCCCATTAAACCAGCACTTACCTTGCAAAAAGCGGCAGCCTGGTACTTCCTGCTGATTTGTTTTCCCAAGGTGTGTGGGCCCTCCAAGCCTTGGAGTGAGGCTGCTTTGCTTGATGTAATGGTTGACTGCAGGTCTTGTGACCCGCAAGCGTTTTATTTGTTTTTGTCCTTTTTTTTTTTTTTTTTTGAAAAAAAAAATAGAACCAGTCTTCTTTCTTCTTCCGCAGTAGAACTTAGTGAACAAGGACACTTAACAGTTGCAGCCAGGAACTGTTTCCTTAATAGGTAACTTTGTTAAATCATGGGAAATAACCTGGTTTTCAGGAATTCACAGCCCTCTCTCTGTTTCTCTTTCTGTGTTTTGGAGGCCTGGAGACGGGGTGTACCCCGCGCCCTCATTCGTACTCCCAGAGGGCTGGAAGTGGGAAGCACACGTGGGATTTCCAGCTTCGTATGTAGGCACGGCAAAGGCGCTGCCAAGCCCCGTGCGCATCTGCTCTCCCTAGTACGCAGATGTGCTTCATATATCGCAGGCCTTGGCTCAGATGGAGGAGGCCGTGTTTATCTGCCATCCCAGGAGTGCCCTATAATGTCACCAGTGCCTTTGACCCTCCCTTTCCATGCCATGTAAGGGCAGAAGTTGAGTTTGGCTGTGGTTGGTCGGTCTTACACAGTAAGTTGGGTGACACCCTGTCCGTATTACTACAGTTTGCATGAAAGAAAAAGATTTGACCTTTGTTCCTCCCGTGTTCCATTCTAGTTCAGGTAGGACGGTGCAAACGTATTCCAGAGGATCGATTTTAAAGCAGCGGTATTCTCCTACTTGTATAACTTCTCAATTGCCTCAACTGTAACGCTTTTTTTTTTTTTTTAAGTAAAAGTTGTTGCTGTTTTAAGGTTTTTTGGTTGTATTGGTTAACACATGTGGATGTCATGAAAATCTCTGGTCTTAAAAATTTTTTTTTTCTTTTCCAAATCCGATACAGAGTGAGATTTTGCTATATTCGGTGGGTGTGCCGAGTTCTCTGCGGTACCTTGTTGGGGTGAGGGGTGGTGTGTATAGCCGCTTTTTCTGTGCATGTTGCCAGTCCCTTGTTGGGTCAGGGTAAAGGGAGCGCTAGGTTTGCCCTTGACTTCCGTGTATCTAGTAGCTGCAGGCAGAGGGGCGTGCATCCCTGAGGGAGCGCTAGGTGGAGCTTTACCCCTGCATCTGTCTGCAGGAAGACATCCTAAGGGGCCTTACTAGTGCAGCAGTCTCTCAGTAGCTCCGTCTACTTTGGGACGCAGTAGCACTTGAGAAATGTAAGAAACTAGCATCTCAGACTGAAAGGTTTCATTCGTGGGCAGTACTGACACATGGGCCCTTGGTGGAAGAGCACTGCACACGCAAAGAGTGAGTTATGTTCCTGGAAATAATTTTTTTGGGGTCTTGACCCTCTGCAGATGGCTTGCTCTCTGTCTGCTTTTAACTGGCAGACGGCCATGTGGCAGGGGGCTTGGACTGACTGGACAACAGCAGGTACTTCTGGCTTCCCGGGCAGTGTGATTAAAAAGAACAGTGGAAAACACCTTAGCGGGGCCTCCAGAGTGAAAAGCAGCAGCCAGAAATAAAGCCAGTGAAGGCGTCTTAGGAACAGGAATAAATCAGGGAAGAAGTTAGAATCAAAAGAACGGCCGGGGATACAGCTCAGTGGCACAGTGCCTGCTTAGCATGAGCAAGATCCTGAGTTCGATTTCTCATCCAAAAAAAAAAAAAGAACATGCCTTGATTAAATTATGAAATTAAACTTCTGGGATCCAAAGGAATTGGATAGCTGTCTGTTACACCAATCTGACAGGGCCCAGGGAGCCAGCGGAGTTGGGCTGCCCCAGGCGAGCTCGGGGGATGATACCGTGGAGGAACCTCAGGCCCTTGTCCTGCCCTGAGTCCTGGGTGGTCAGCGTTGGGTCCCAGACTGGAGAACAAATGCCCTATGTCCTTATGTGAGTGAGCTGTTCCCCTGTTCCCCAGCGAGCTGTTCTCTTTCCGTTTTTTACCTTGCCTTATTTTGGAGAAGTTTGAGATGAAAGACATGTTTAGTGGCCAATCTCACCACAACTTCCTTCTGCTGGGGCATCTGCATAGGCTCTTCTTGGGTGCAGTAGGGAGCAGTGGTACAGAACTCCTGCTGTGATGTCAGAGAGAGAGAGACTCTAGTGTGACAGCCACCAATCCTGGGGCTTCCCTGCTCCAGGATATCAGGAGGGGCCTGGCAAGAGCCAGCAGACCAGGGAGCCAAGGCACACGCTCAGCACTGCTTCAGAGATCCCTTTCCTCTGGGTTTCCAGGAGAGTTCGGTGAGCGGCCCCCCAGGACTGACAGCCTGAGGGGGTAGCAGAGTGCTTGTTTATAGCACGGATTCCTGCCCTCCTCCTCTGACCTTCTGAATCAGAATCTCTCGGGACAGGGCCCGGAAGCTTGTATTTTTAATACATATGGCCTAGTTGATTCTGACACCCAGCCAGGGATTCTTGCAGCTTAAAAAAGAAACAAACCAAAAAGACCCTGTTTTGCAGACTTCCAGGGGCTCCCCAGGAAAGGCAGCCGCCCATAAGTCCCCTCTCCCTGCAGCAGGCCTGGCTTTGCCCCCCAGTCTGTGTTCCCAGTCATCCCATGGGCACCTTGGCACAGGGCCCACAGGCTGGTACTTTCAGGGCACTAAGCCATAATGTCAGGGATTGCAGGGTTCCCCAGCATGCCCCTGAAGGAGAAGGGCCATATGTCAAACAGCATTTGGCAGAACCATGCCAAGAGCTAAGGGGGAGAGGAGAGGCCCAGGGACAGGAAGAGGCTCAGGTGGGCCGATTGGGTTGGCAGAGGTAGGAATGCCCAGAAAGGGCGTCTGCCCCTCTGTAGGGGCCAGGTATGTGGGCATTGGTGATGCGGGCTCAGCTGTTACCCAGTTTTGTTCTGCAGAGCATAAACAGCCTGCCTTCTGCTTGTGAGTACAAAGTCCTTGAGATTTTGCCCCATATATATCTAAACCAGAGCCAGGAAGTTAAAACCATTGAGTACAAAAGTGTTTTTGAAAATCTTGTCACCATTTCTCGGACAGCCCACAGCCTTTACAATATCACAGAAATAATAATAATAGAAGGGGGAAAGTACTTTTGGACACGGCTCAGCCACTGCAGAGGTGTATTTGCTTGTCGGTTTGTTTCGGCTTTCAGGAGTGTGTGCTTATCCCCTACCCCGGTGATGGCAAACCTTTTAAAGCTTATGAATGATACAAACAGCCTGCTGGGTCCCATGTGCCATAGGTCCGCCACCCCCACTCCGCCCCATCTCTCGTTCATAGAAAGAGTAGAATATTACTAGAGATGGGAAAATACAGAAAAGTGACGATAACTCACCTGTATTCATCTTTCTGGTTTTTTGTTTTTAATAGGGCTTTAAGATTTTTAAAAGGCAGTTACCTGCATATAAGAAATCTGTTGTCCCTACTACCTTTACTGTTCACAAAAACAACTCCAAACTGGCAGTCCTCTGCCAGGCCTTCCTGGCTAGGCCCAGTTGCTACCTGTGTGGTAATAACAACTGACTTACAGGGCTGCTTGGGCAGTAGTCGAATATTAATTTAAGTGTTTTTTATATCTTTCACTGTGGTTGAAGATGTCCCGTTCACCTCTCTTCCCAGATTAAAATCTGACATTTAAAGTTTTAGCAATCCAGACAAGCGAAGAATGTTTGTTTGTTTGTTTTTGGCGGTACTGGGGATTGAACTCAGGACCCTGTGCTTGCTAGGCAGGCACTTATTCCACTGATCTATACCCCCAGCTCCCAGACAAGCGAAGAATGGAAAGTTTTCCTTTTCCTTTAATTCAGGGCTATGACCACCACCCCTCTAACCGTGGGCGCATTGTGGTCTGTGTCATGGGTCCATGAATGAAGAAAATTATTTCTGTTTAAAGGAGGTTGCTTTCACTTACTTGTTGAGTAGACATTTACTGGACCCGTACTCTGCAGAAAACTGATCTTCTGAGCGTTAGCAGCTTAGAGTTGAGTAAAGAAGGCAGGTGTATGTGGTGGACTGTCATAGTCTCCAAGTGTGTACTATGATGCTTTGAAAGTTGCCAAATACCCTGAAAACCCATCACCCCTTGATGAGAAAAACATCCAAGTGGATCATAAGTGGTACCTAATTAGTAAGTTCCACCCCTTCCAGCAGCAACTGAATGACTGACAGTGCAGTATTCTCAGATACACACTAATGACAGGAAGTATTATATTTTCCAGAGAGAAACGTTGTATTTCAACCTGAGTCAGTATAGCTTTGCTGCTTAGGAGTCTGTTACATTTCTGGTAGCAACCTTGACTCAGAAATTTCAGTAGACTGAAGGGAAGCACACTTGGGAAGTTTGTCCTGGTCTTGTTCCTGTGTGACCAGTTACTCCACAGAGGTTACCGAAAAGGCAGGGAGGTCCCACCTGGAGGGAGGTCCTGGGTTGTATGATTGAGTCTCCATACAGTATGTATTTTAAAACCACTGAATTTTAAAATATTCGGTTCCTTTATAAGTGACAAGGTGGCTCCCAAGTCCCAGTGCTGGCGGTACTGCCCTTGTCGTGCACGTGGCTGAGCCTGGGTAAGTTTTCTGTGCACACCTCGGGCCCCCAGGAAGAAGGTGGCTGTGAGGTGGTCTCCTCTGACAGGCAGGTAAACCCAGGGTGTTGGAATCTATGGGGAAAGAGCCACGCAGCGTGCTTGCTCGTGCTCCGTCTGACCAGTGAGTTGTGTGCATAAGTTTACGGGTGTGATGTTCTCGGTGTAATCGGCCCCGTACCCTGGCGTTGACTAGTGCTTAGAGGTAGCTCACCACAAGGCCCAGACTTAGTGTCTGAAGATGCCCCCATCCCTGTCTCCCTATCTCTGAGATTCCTCCCGTTCTCTCTGCCCAGGCTGAAGCCGACGTAGCTTCTCTGAACAGACGCATCCAGCTGGTTGAGGAGGAGCTGGATCGTGCTCAGGAACGTCTGGCCACAGCTTTGCAGAAGCTGGAGGAGGCCGAGAAGGCGGCAGATGAGAGCGAGAGGTGAGGCCGCCTCGTCCCGCCCTTGCAGCAAGCCCCGCCCCCCCCCACTTCCCTTCCTGGTGCGGTGAGTGGAGGTTTGAGGATTTCACAGCCCTCAGTGGGGTTATCTCCTGAGCTGATCCACATCTGGTTAGTGCTGTCTAACCGTGGAGCACCTACTGTGTGCCGTGCGTGGTACTGAGTTCCAGAGTTACACTGAAGAGAAAGTTCCTGCCCTAACAGAGTTCACCACCAATGCGAGAGACAGGCACAGAAACAAGAAGTACCGGGTTCTTTCATTCCTGCAGACCAAAGAGCTACTATGCATTTTTTAAAATGATGATGATGATGGTAACTTTATTTTAAAATATGCCCAGGAGGCTGGGGGTATAGCTCAGCGGAACAGCACCTGCCTGGCAAGCGCAAGGTCCTGAGTCCGATTCTCGGCACCAAAACAAACAAACGAAAAAATGCCCTGCGCTTGCTAGGCAGGCGCTTATTCCACTGAGCTATATCCCCAGCCCTATTTCTGTTCTGTCTAAGCTTTCTCCCCATCTACCTGGTAAATGACAGCCCACAGTTCCTAGGCCTAAAATTCCTTGGGATTTTTTACCGGGTAGATGGGGAGAAAGCTTAGATACAACAGAAATAGGTTCTGCAGCAGTCAATCGTTTGGGGCTGGGGCTTGGTTCAGATAGGACACGTGCGCACACAGCAGAACAGCCAGGTGCTATTGTGTCTCCACGGAGACCTGGCACTGCCAGACTTAGCACCTCAAGACTCAGCTTTGTGGTAGTACAGGGCAACCGTGGTTGGTAGAGTCCAGCAGTGAACCCCGTGAATTCTGGAAGGTGTTCTCTTCTGTGTTCAGCTTGTGAAGTGTAGCTTAGTAGAAGCATCCGGAAAGACTCCGTGAGATGAGAGAGAGCCTGCTGTAGGGGTGGCCTCGTGGATCTGCCTGTGCTGTGACCCGGGCAGGTGCGTGCTGTCATTCATCCTGTCTGCTTCTCCATCTTCGGAGGGAGCCTCTGCTCCCTGCCACCACGTACAAAGAGTGACTTCAGACTTTGGGGTTCAAGAAGCTTTTAAGTAAAGTTTGGGACTCATTCTTGACTGCTGCTTAGCTTTCTTCACTTGCCAAGTGTGTTGGGCTCTTTCAGATGACCCACCGTCACTTACAGTGTATACATAACAGTACTACTGTGGCTGAAATAGTTCTGTTCTGTGAACCTTAAAAACAGTGTCATAATGATAGATCATAAGACAGAAATCCAATCCCCTAGTTTCACAAATGAGAAAACTAGAGCTCAGAGACTAGGACTTGGATCTCCTTAAACAAATTCTACGTCTTTATCAAAAACTAGTGGTTTCTCAGGAAGCTGAGGCAGGAGGATGGCTGCAAGTCTGAGGCCAGCCTGGGCTACAAAGTGAGTTCAAAGCAAGCCTGAACTGCATAGTGAAAACCTGTCTCAAAAAGACAAAAAACAAAACTAGTGGTTTATTTCTTGCTGCCTCGTTAAATTGGGTTGGATCAAGATTTCATTTCAGTGTGACTTACTATTCCATAAGTCACAGATGAGGTCATTTTATGAAATGTGAAATTGTGCCATTGGAGCCAATATGTACCTGAGTGTAAAAGACAGTGTTGCTCCTGTCTCCCAACACCTCTATTTAGAGAAGGTTTGATTTTGGGCAAAAGTCAGTTTCTTAGCTGACGAATTCAGATGAATCTGTGCGCCCATTTTTATGGGTCTGATATGGTCAGTACCAGCAGATTCCTGTGAGCTAGTCCAGTTTTTTGGCTAGTAGTCAATGGGGATAGAACCTTCTTTGTAGAAAAAGGTTCATGAAGATAAATTTACTTTTGTTCTAGATTTGCTCCCTTTTGAAGCTGAGCCTTCTCCCCTCAGGAAATTCCAAATTCCATCATGTGTTTAACAATGAAGTATGTTGGCCTTGCATGTCTCATGCTTCCCAGATTCAGACAGGACCCTGACATTGTATCTTTTGTTTAACATTGGGTGCCTGCGCAGTTTCTCCAGTACCCAAAGTGTGAGGTTTCATTCATCATGAGCAGAGAGAAATGTGTGTCCTATTTCTGCCTTTAGCTCTGGAAAGTCTTGCTTCATCATCGGTAAAATAAAAGTGGCTCTGTGCTCTGCCGTGTGCTGTGAACCTCACAGACCGCAGCAGTGCAGTGTGAGTTTGGGGCGGTCACCTCTAAATCTTCCGTTTTCCTGCTTGTCTTTCTCTGCCAGAGGCATGAAAGTCATTGAAAGCCGAGCCCAGAAGGATGAAGAAAAGATGGAGATTCAGGAGATCCAACTGAAAGAGGCCAAGCACATTGCTGAAGATGCCGACCGCAAGTATGAGGAGGTCAGATCCTGGGGCCCAGGGCCCAGGGGGCTCCCAGCAGTGGCCTTTGGGGAGCCTTGACTCCTGAGTGAAGCTGTCTGCTTTCTTGGTAGAAATGAGTGGTGGTTTTGAGAAGCCAAATCCCTTTGTCATGGTGTTCTCAATTTGATCCTGCTGGGGAACCTCAAGCTTTACCACAAAGCTAATCAACAGTTGAGATCACCCCCCACACCCACCTCACCCCCAAAGGACCAGCAGGACAGAGCTCATAGGGCCCTTGATAAAGGAAGTTCGTGCTGTCATAGTATAAGTAGTTCTTGACAGTGTCCTTTACTTACTTGGCAGTGCAGTGTAGGGGGCCGCACAGCTGCTGAGCAGATTCATGGGGGCCTCCCCGCCAGGGTGGCAGAAACCCGCAGTCAACACAGGTGCCTGGGTGGACCAGTTCTGCTCAGGCTGACTTGGGAACCACCAGGGAGCTAGATGTGGTGGCACATGCCTGTAATCCTCGCTAGTCAGGAGGCTGAGGCGGGGGGATTGCAAGTTCAAGGCCAGCCTGGGCAACTCAGCAAGACCCTGTTTCCGAATTTAAAAAGGGGGCTGGAGACGTAGCTCAGAGGTGGAGTGTCACTGTCCTGCAATACCACCAAAAAGCCCCATAGGTGACAGCAGATCTAACGTTACTGCTGAAGTTTTCCTTTTATTTTTTTTTGGTATCATGTCAGGCCTCCCCCCGCCCCTTTCTTACCATCTCCAGATCACGCTGTCCCCCCTACTTCGCACTGTTCCCAAGGACCCCATGTTCTCTGGGCTTCTTTTGTGCCCTGAGCCCACCTGGTCTCATGTTGGCTTCTCCCGCCTTCCTGACCACCCTCGCAAGGAGGATACTGATGTGCGGCAGTTCTTAGGTTTTCACGGGTGGATTTTGGCAGTCCCTATCTTTTCTGTATAAAATGTGTCCTGTCATATCCTGCTGATTTTGAGAACGCAGTCGTCCTCTGTCTCCTCCTCCCATTGTTTGGCCGCTGTATCATTCTGCGCACTGCCGCTGGCTCGGGCTGCTGAGACCCTGCCCTGTAGCTGTCCACTCTGGATCCTGTGAGGAAAGCCTCTGGCCTCCTCCCACCCGCTCTCCTTGGGGGAGTCTGCCGGAATAAGGAGCGTCCGTGTAGATGGAGACTGTCGGGAGGGCCGGTGGCACCCGGTTCCCGTCCTGTGCAGCCTCCTGTACAAAGCCCACGAGTCCCACAGGGTGTGTGTCTTTGTTTTCCCCCCTGCAGGTGGCCCGTAAGCTGGTCATCATTGAGAGTGACCTGGAACGCGCAGAGGAGAGGGCCGAGCTCTCAGAAGGGTAAGCGGGCCGGCGACAGGAGGCCACATGTGGGGCGCTGCAGAGCATTGACTAAACAGCATGACCGTCAGGCAGCTGCACCTTGACCTGTCTCGGCTCCTGGCTCCTCCCGCGCTCACTGGTTGTGGATGAGCCGGAACGTGGAGACGCGTGTGGGGTGTGAATGCGTGTGTCACTGCATGCCTTCCCTGCACACTGATTTTGTGAATGGCCTTGTGCATTTCCTGTGTCCACTAACAGCCAAGTTCGACAGCTGGAAGAACAATTAAGAATAATGGATCAGACCTTGAAAGCATTAATGGCTGCAGAGGATAAGGTACTGATGGCTCACGTGTGGTGTAGGTTTAACCGCAACCCAGAGGTCTGTCAGCTTCCGATGCCTTACTGATTGGTTTGGTGTAATGACTGCACCTTCACCGCACCCTCTGCTGTCCATTTCTTGCTTTAAGTGCTTTCTCTCGGTCCTTCGTTCTCCCTTCATAAATGCTCTCGGGGCTGCCGAGTAAGCAGCCAAATCATCACTCTGCGGCGCTGTTCGATTTTGTCACCGCCTGTCCTCTGTTGCGAGCTGGAGGGCGGTGTCCGCGGTGAAGCTGACCTTCCCAGAACTGACGGTTTGGCTGCTTGAAGGCGGCCCTTCTTCTCCAGGACTTGGTTCTCACTTTTTCCCGTCCTTCTCCTCTCTCTCCTCCTTCCTTTGGCTTGTCTCCCTTTCTGCCTCTGATCGAAAACATTAGCAAATGTGCCGAGCTTGAAGAAGAATTGAAAACTGTGACGAACAACCTGAAGTCACTGGAGGCTCAGGCTGAGAAGGTAGGCCCGGAGCACGACGCGGGGACGTCACCTTCTGAGGCCTGCTGGAGAGAAGCCGTGCCGGTGAAAAGAGCGGCACTGTGGGTGTCTCAGTAAAGGGTAGCGTTTGGAGAGGCCTCTCTGATGTTCACTAGATAATGGTTTCTAAATTTTTAAAATAGAGCATGTATTTTATGTTGAGTCTGTGAGGCACCAATTTAATCTCAACCAAGTGCCAAGCGGATAAGTTATCTTGTTCCTATCCCGTGTAAAACAATAGGCAAGAAAGCAGAGAATGTATAGTCGTGGCCATTTGATCCCGGAGGCTCTGTTACCTCCGAGCAGAGCTGTAACATCTGTTGGTTGAGCCGGCACGTCCTTTTGTGTTAGAGTTAGAAGTCACGTGGGGCAGTGAGCCGCAGCCTGACATCTGGAATGCTCTTTCTAATTACAGTACTCCCAGAAGGAAGACAAGTACGAGGAGGAGATCAAGGTCCTTTCTGACAAGCTGAAGGAGGTAACCGCACACGCGTTTTAGGTGGAGCAAACTGGATTTTAATTAAATTCGTGTCCTGGAGCCGGTCAGGACTGTACCCATTTTAAAGTCAGCAAACCAAAGTCAGAGATAGACTAGGTGTCAGCTGCCAACAACAAACAGACCCGTCTGTTTCAGTCTCATGGCACAGTGGGGGACATGCTTGCATTTCGTCCTCTGTCTTTGCCCATATTTGCAGCTACTGAAACTCTGAAACTTCCCAGCTTTGACTCAAATAATTAAATCCTTGCAGGCTGAGACTCGGGCTGAGTTTGCAGAGAGGTCAGTAACTAAATTGGAGAAAAGCATTGACGACCTAGAAGGTAAGATCTTCCATATGATTTTCAGTTCAATCCTGAGCGTTAAATATTGCCCTGGAAAACCAGTCATCCGAGCCCAGAGCATCCACCTCAGCAAACATCCGCTCTCTCGCGCCCTTCCCAGCTGTCCTGTGGGGTTTTCACCTGCGGCTCTTAAACTCTTGCACCTGAAACCTCGGTGCGTGCTGTCGCTGCTTACCCACCCAGCGGCACACCTCTCTCTGTGAGCACAAATGCCACGTAGCTGTCACTCCAGTTCCTCGCCCTTGTGGCGAGTTGGTGTCACATTATGAGCGAGGTGCTTGCTGACAGGCAAGAGTGACTACAGGATATATTGTCTCCTGGGTAGAACCTTCTCATTGTCGGAAGGATGTGGGTCTGTTTTAGACACAACCCGTCTTCTTGCAGGGCCGAGATCAGTGGAAGTGCTTGGGGTTTTTTTTTAAATGCTCCATTACTGTTAATTTGTAGCCTGGAATGATGGGGGATGAGAATCAACAGGGCATTATATTTTGAGATTATGCTTACAGGTTTCTCCCCAACGCATCAGGTTTTATTTGCCTGCTCTTTCCTCACGGGAAGACTAAATTGTGATCTCTGAGGCCTATGAAGGGTTACTGGGGGCAAAGGAAAAAAAAATACATATCACAGGCAGGAGAGAGGGGACGGGCGGTTGTCTGGAGGATAGTAACTGAGCAGAGGAGGAAGAATGACAGCCGGCTTCTAAACAGTGCCCAGAGGCAGCAAAGAGGAGCGCCGCGTCAGGAGCGCCGCGTCATTACCAAAAAGTACATTGCCGACTTCCCGCCGCCACCTCCATAAAAAGTGTGACTGTTGTTTTTGAAGCTGCCTAGGCCAGGAACATGCAGCCTAAGGGGGATGACCATAGGCATCATTTAAATGACACTAAAAAAATGAATATCTCAGTGGTCTAGTTGGGTCCGGAAGTCAGCAGTTTGAAGGTGGAGCTCACTCGGGATTACAGCCCATCACCGCAAATTGCCCTTCCCAAAACACTGCCATTAGGTATTTTTTTCCATTGTTTACAGCTCCAGATAGCTAAACACAGCGCTGTATAAAGAAAGGTGTTCCATTACACACCAGGAAAGACAGCCTTCTGTGCTTTTGTTTAGGACTCAACGTGGTTTACTGATACACCTACCATATTTGCTATGATTTTCATATTGAGTCTTTCTCATTTTATTTTCTAATGGGTTTTGTTCTCTTTGTTTTTGTTTCGATTTATTTAAAAACAAAACGCACGCCTCCTGCACGGGCCACCTGCCGCGGCACCAACCCCTCCATGCATTGCCCTCTCTTTGCTGTTGGGTCGGGATGGCGCGGGGCCACCCCGCTCACCCTCCATCTCTTCTTGGTCCTTCTCCATGTCCTTGCACCTCTGCCTTCCACTTGCTGGTGCTAGACGAGCTGTATGCTCAGAAACTAAAGTACAAGGCCATCAGCGAGGAGCTGGACCACGCTCTCAACGACATGACTTCCATGTAAATGTCCATGAGCCCTGCCTGCTCGCACCCGCACCCCGTGCTTCTGCGATAAACACGCCACCACCCGCCTCCTCTCCACGGCTTCCATCCCGGTGCCTTTCTGTCTGCCTTCTCACATAACCTGGGCTGGTCGTTGCTTTTTTCACATGGTACTAATACAAAGGCCAAGCTAGACTGAGTCTGGACAAACCGTTTCCCTTTCAGAACCCTTTAGTATTTCCTAAACGCTGAAGTAGATGGTCCCCAGTGAGTGACGAACTAGGTATGAGAGAGTTGGAGCTCTGTTCTAAATTAAACTAGATGACGGTGAAACTCGAAGGCCATGCACTGGGGCAGGAACTTCTCAGATATCACTGTTGGTTTCCTGCGTCTCTGAAGTACGATATGATCATTTTCATAAAAGCAAGGTACACGGGAGGAAACCTAATACATCAGATGGTTGAGGATCTGAGGAAGTCGGCACGACCCAGCGTAACCTAGAGGACAGGCCCGTGAACCGTCATCTCTTCCTCACTCGCAGGAGTTGTGCAGGCAGTGGAGAGCTCTGCCCAGTACCCCAGCCTTTCGCTGTCTGAGTTTATGTCACAGGGACTCACAGTATTCACAGGAAACACGTGGGGCCCGGAAACACAACTTCTGCCATGTGAAGTTGGGCATGTCTCATGAGGCAGTAACAGCAGCAGCAGCAGGTCGGCTTGTTCTCCTGAGGAGGCTTTTACTCACACACAACTAATGTCTGGATTACTAACCAAAAGTGTGCATCGATCTTGTCGGCCTCTTTCATTCTAACCTGGAGTGTTTCACAGGCAACTGTTTTGTTTGTTTGTTTGTTTGTTTGTTTGTTTTTGGTATCGGGAATCAAACCCAGGGCCTGACACTTGCCAGGCAGGTGCTGTGTACCGCTGAGCTGCATCCCCAGCTCACAGGCAACTCTTCATTCTAATCCCACAGTGGATTCCTTTAAACCTGGAGCTGCCCCTTTCTGCTTTTACCCGTGCAGGAAAACAGTGGCTTCCAGACGGGCACTGTGCCTGCTGCCTTGGAGGCTGTGGAATCCCCACACTCCAAGGAGAAAGCCCTTAGGGACAGGACTAGCGCCATGCGAACTGGGGAGCGGGTGTCTTTTCCCGCGTTTGTAAAGGCAGGGTGGGCCCCTGTCTCTAAGGCCCTCCCAGTGCTATGAAATGGGGTGGTTGTATGTGGAACACTTTCAGCATCCTTAAGTGGGGTTCAGCTTAACATTTGTTTTTCAATTCTGCTTATGGGTCTTCCTGGAAATTTGCCTACGACAGCCCCCGGGCGCAGAGGCTGGTGGCTGTGTCTGACCCCGAGGAGGCATTGTCCCCGAGGGCGCAGCTGGCCGGCCGGCTGGCTGGCCATGGGTTTTGCATGTCTGCCGCTTGCCTGGGTAGCGAGTGCTGCTTTCACCTGTCTGTCCGGTGTTCCTTTTTCCCATTGTGCCACTTTTTTTTTCCTTTATCTCCACCCTTTTGTCTTCACACAGATAAGTTTCTTTGCTTCACTTCTCCCAAGACTCCTTCAGCAAGCTGGATGTCCCACCTCTCTGAGCTGTGCCTTTGCTTCTTCTCCAGCTGACCCTGGTTCTTTCCTTTAGCACCTGCCTGGGGCCAGGCCCATGCTGTGCTTTCTGTTGTATAGTTGGTTTCAGGGTAAAATAAACACTGTGTAAACTGTTTCTGTTTGCTATTCTTTTTACCTCTTTATTTATTGATGTTTTTCATTTCACCACTGAATAAAACCAGAGTTCTGCTTCATGCATATCAGGGTTAATTTTTGGCTGCTGCTCCCCCTCTCCCCCCAATCTCAGCATCATACGTTAATGTCAAGGTTTCGAATGCAGTAGTTCCTTCCAGAACTCTTAAAGATAATGCGCACGCCTGCATCCTTCTGGGGGTTTTGGTTTCCGGAAGCTATAATGAGACCCAGGCAGGCGTCCGTGGATTTTAGGAATTGTGCTGGGCCCAGTGGGCACAGGGAACAGGGCTTGCTAGAAACCAGATGTGGCTAAGCAGTGCCTTCCTTTGCCAGAGGTTTATATTGGGCTGCGTTGCTACATAGAGGGTGCGGCTCACAAGGGCTCACCACAAAGCTGTCCCACAGGGCTGGGACTTGATGTATTGGAAAAGGTAAAAAAGACGTTAGATTCAAATAGTGTAACTTGTGGTTATTGTGCATCATCCTTTTATAGCACGAAGATGAGTTCAGGCTTTTTGTTTTTTTCTTAAAGTATATTCATGAGTTAGGCACCTATGTGTTGATCATGAAAATGACCCCTTAGGTTTTCTACATGTAATTTCTGTGTTCAAGTCATGGTTTATTTTTGTGCCCCTAAGGATACCACATACTCTTTTGGAAGGATTGTACCTACAGAACCTTGGTGTTTAATAGGTGGGCTTTACGCTTAATGATGGACATTTTTAAAATACAGCCATTACTGTTGATTCTTCCACCACCACCACCAGTAATTTTAGTGAAGAATTTTCGGTTGTTTTATTTGACCTTCACTAATGTACTTCACAAAAGCAAGTGATTTTTTTTTTTAACTGCAAAATTAGAACTTTAGCAGAGTGGGGGGCTGGCGCACACCTGTAATCTCAGCACTCAGGAGGCTGAGGCAGGAGGATCGTTGTGAGTTTGAGGCCAGCCTGGGCTACAAAGTGCGTTCAAGACCAGCCAGAACTGCGTAGTGAGACTCTGTCTCAAAAAGACCCCCCCAAAAAAAAAAAAAATCAGAACTTCAAAATCCCCCGAATTTCTCTTTCCTGAAAAGTTTGGCTCCGTTTTTTCTGTTTTCAGTGTGGGTACCCTAGGAGTCCTCATCGGCCTTGTGTGTGGTGTGCGCTCCCCCAGTGGGGCAGTTACACCACTGTACTCAGTTTAGATGAACTCTGAATGTAGTGTCAGTCAGTCTTAGGAGCAGAGACAAATGCTTTTTTCAAAGAAGCTATGAATTAAAGAATTTTAGGGCTGGTTATAGCTCAGTGGGACAGCGCCTGCCTGAATTAAAGAATTTTGGTAATGCTGTGGTAGGCTTTTTAAAATTTAGTATCTGGATAGTGTCTCTCCCTTGAGAGTATGAAGCCTTCTGTGAATTAGTGGTTTTCTTTTCCTAAGGGCCCTCAGGCCTGGTTTTGACCATGATTCCTGCCTTGATCCTTTTTAAATTCAGAGCTGTGGAAGTGACCCCTTCTGTGAGTAATCCTGCTGCAGACAGAAAGACAGCGCTGAGAGTTCTGCTGAGCAGATGTTTGCTTAAGTCTGGAGGTGCTGCTGTCTCTGGGACTCGATCCAGAGACTGCACATGCCCCCAGTGTCCTGCATGAAGGAAATGGGGAAGGAACAGGTCAGCATGGCAGGTCTCGAGTACCAAACGGAGGATGAGCAGCAAGTTAGGGTTATCAAGGGATTGTTGGAGCCCAGGCTTCTAGTCCAGAGGGCCAGGACACAGCTTCAGCTGCTGCCAGAGGCGCAGTTGAACCCAACCAAAAACATGGCTGACAGTGGGCCCTAGAGGCCTCAGCCATCTGGGATTCTGTATAGAATGAGCGGGAAGCACTTCAGAGTGTACACAGGAGCATGTAGGCATGCCAGCTGACGGAGAGCAGGCCCGGGAAAGGCGAAGGTAGGGACCAGTGTCACTTGTAAGCTGAATTAACACTGGCCCTCTGGGTTCTCTGTGGTTCCTCCAGTGCACTTCCCTTCCTGCTGGGGCAGATATTCAGGCCCATCAAACAGACATCACGTCTATCCTTGGTGGCTTTTTCCTGTGACAGTAATTATATAGAGCACCAGGGATCACAGTTTGCAACCCCTTTGCGCACGCGCGCGCACAGACACACACCCACACCCACACCCACACCCACACCGCCCCCGGGGGGAGAGAGGAGTGATTTTGAACTGGTAGATATTGTGCAGCTGGTGAGCCAACAAGGGACAGGAGATAATTGGGTCTGGGACCCACCTGGAGGAGGTGACAGTTAATACATGGAACGAATTCCGCGACCAGCGTTGTGGAAAGAATTACTTTACGTTCATGCATCGAGGTACCTCTGCATTCAGGAAATGTGGGTGATCAGAGGAAAGGCAGCAGATGGTGATGGTAAATTTCTCTCTTACTCTTCATTCTTGAGGTTTGGTTCATTGTATGCATATCCATGAGCCCCAAACAAGAATGCCATCCTCTTGGGTAAACGGATTCTAAGTGTAGGTGAAGAGAAGTGCGGATCTGTGGCTGTGGGGATCGGGTGACGCACCGCCAGAGGTGGATGAGAACCCAGAATCTGTACGGTGTCCTGTGATCACGGGGAAGGCCAGGGAGCTTAGTTGGGTGTTTGGAAAAAATCCCATGCCGCAGGAGGTTGGTACGTGAGTGGGAGGCCTGCCCCGAAGCAGGGAGGAAGGGGTTGTGGTTGAGCGGGCAGAATGGGCAGGCGCAGGTCACAGCTAGGGTGCTGTAAGCCCCAGCAAGGGGCGGGTGACCTGCGGACTCCCTACCAGCCGGGCCTCCATTCCCAGATCTGTTGTCCCAAACTGGACGTGCATGTGACTTAGCTCACAAGGCAGGTTTTAGTGAGGTGCAAGAGGGACAGTCGCGCTCTCTCCTCCTACCCTGTGCCTCCCTGTTTCCCTTCCGTCAAGAGCGGAATTTCGGTGCTTCCTTACTGTGCTGGGTCTCTCACCATCCACCCTTCGAGGGCACGGGACGGCTGACCGTGGGGTAAGCGTAGAAGGCCTGGCACACGGCTGGTTGCTGTCCTGCCCTCCGTGTATCTCTGTTCTCTGTCAGCTGCCTCTCACCGTGTGTGGCTAACCTCTCTCCTTCTGCTCCTCTCTTCTGCTGACGCGCTTGCTGACCGGTACAGACCAGCTCTACCAGCAACTTGAGCAAAACCGACGCCTAACTAACGAACTAAAGCTGGCCCTGAATGAGGATTAAAACTTAAGTGTGAAAACACTAGGGCTGACTTCTGGGGATGGAGCCCATTGCAGGAAACCTTAAGACTGTCCAGCCTTCAATTACTAGGGTTGAAAACCAATCACTTTCTGCAGAAAATGGAAATGAAAAGAATTAGCTGCAGGCAGCCCCTGCCTGTATTTCTCTCTCTATGTGGAACGTTAAGTTCCCTTTAATCCCCAACATCTTTTATGGTAAAATACACATACTATGTAAATGGGTAAATATTTATAACTGCCAGCTCAACACTTCTCGTTTGAACTGATACATAATGAGAAGCAAAAACATTTTATTCTACTCCCTACAGAAGACTGAGTACTGCTTTAAATATATACGTATATGATATATTCCATGTATTCCCCAACCCCCAGCCTATCTGGTGTAGTGTTTGAAATATGATGAAATGTGCTTATGCTTGGGCAAAATAGCTTTTCAAAACAGGAGCTCATGTCAGAAGTCCCTGGTTGTCGGAAAGGTAGGCCGTATGCAGTGTTGTTGTAACTGGGTGAGACTGTCCTGCTAATCGTAGAACCCTTTAAAAGCATTAAGAGAATGTCCTGATGAAGTGTGCATGAGACATGTCGATAACTGTTCGTGAGCAGTAGAAATAAATCATTGAAAAAGTTATCAGAAACCCATCCACGTCATCGTTGTTTTCCGCGAGGTTGTGTTACAGCACAATTCCCAGACCATTAACCGCTTGTAACTCCAAAGTGTCCGCTGGCAGTGTATTAACTTCTCCAGTGTGTAGAACAGCACTGCAAGCTATTTGAGTTTTACCCGTCCCTGTCCCCACTGCGCACGACTGGCGAACTGTCACCGAGGCTCCCCTGCATTTGCCTCTCAGGGTGGGTTGCTGGTGACGGTGCCCCAGCCGAGCTGAGAGCCGGTTGTGCCTGGGGCCCCTTGGGCTCAATGACCTCTTCCCCCTTCGGAGATCCTCGTCTGGAAATGAGTAACACCTTAAAAGCATGCGTAGTTCTAATCAGCTCCTCCTGCATTTGTGATTGATGTTTGCCTGCCTGAATGTACAAACCACCCCTGTGTCCGAAGCACAGCTATTCATGACTCAATTTTCTAATCCCACCACAGAGAAAGTGGCTCATGCCAAGGAAGAAAACCTTAGCATGCATCAGATGCTGGATCAGACTTTACTGGAGCTAAACAACATGTGAAAATCTCCTTAGCTGCGGCCACATTCTTTCATTTCGTTTTGTTACTTCGTTTTGTTTTTTTTTGTTTTTGTTTTTAACACCTGCTTACCGTGAAACTCCTTAAATGCATTTTTCTTTACTTTTTTACCACTGTCACAGAACAAAGTACCCACTAGAGCAGGGGGCGGGGGAGACACTAAGGCAAAGCCGCTGCCGGGCGCTAAGGGTTCCCATGTGCCATTTCCCGCGGTGACGTTGCCACACTTCGTAGAGTTTAGCCACACAGTTTGCTTACTCCGTGTAGGATTCCTCACTGAAGCAGGAAAGATTTCCACTCAAAGTGCCAACGATGGGGGCAACAGGAGGATGGATGTGGAGACACAACCAGGTGTGGATCGGTGCTACTTTAAACAAAAGGTCCCCCTGTGGTCTTTTGTTCGACCTTGTACAATTTAGGATTCTGTCCAACACTAATTTATTTTGTCTTGAGTTTTACTATGAGATGAGACTTCGGATCCCAGATAGCTGTAGTCACGAAAGCCAAAGGAGCTGTCCTTTTGAGACTTAAGGTCCTTTCTGACGGGCGTACTCGGAGCCCGTTACAGCTCTGCAGAGGAGAATTCCATGCAGATTTCCACTCTTTCCAAATCTCCATGTTAAATTGAAAGATTGAGGCACTACATGAAATTGGTGAAGAACAAACATTTTCTTAAGAATTGCAACTCTCTGTAAACATTGTATGATGATGTGGAATAAAGTGCACATTTTAGGACATTTTCTAAGCCTGGTGGTCCTGTCGTTTGTGTTTTTACTTCGTGAACTTCAGACCGCGTTGGATTGACCTTGCTGCCTTCACACAAGTTTTCTTGATGTGATACTTGGGAAAGTGGGGCACGGGTGTTACCCCACAGAGGCACTGAGGACAGCATGCTGGTGCTGGCCCTGTAAAATGACAGCAGGCAGGAAAAGCCCTATTCCAGAATCACCCTCCCTCTTTGGTGTACACCTCCAAGGGCATAGAGGCCGGGGTGTCTTTCCGCTCTAGCTCACTATCCAGCAGCAGAATGTGTACACACCAGCCAGGTGGCCTAGTGCATCGGATCTGCGCTTGTCCCCTGGCCCTTCGGTTCTTCTAAGATGGATCTCTGATTTCTCTGTTCTCTAACTCATCTGAGTTCAAACTTGCAACGCGTTGTAATTTTCATACTTCAGTTCGTATCATAGCCGTTGCCCCTGGCCCTTGAAGACAGCGAGCACACACATCCGTTACGGACACTAGTAGCTGACTCACGTTGTGCTGCAGGGAGAAAAAAGGTACCCAGGGTAAACACACTAGAATGGAAATAGCTGAAAACTCACTGGTACACATGGGTGAGACTTTTCAGGCAAAGGTGCTAAAGCTGCTCTTTGGGTGTCTCCTCTGCAGAAAGACAGGCTTACGGTAGAGAACCCAAGGGGAGTCCGGGGCCTGGCTTCCAAACCCCGTTCCCACAAAGACGTCCCCTTGCCCAAGGCAAATAATTGCTATAGGTCTCAGCTGTCCCACTGGGGCTGTCGCGCAGGTGTTTCCTAAACCCAGCATTTTCATTTTGGGGGCCAGGTCTCACCTCCAGCCAGGACTCCCCCTCGCCTGTCACGGCCCTCAATTTAGGTTGCTATAGTTGGAATTTTTTTTTTGAGATAGGGTCTTGCTATGAAGTGCAGGCTGGCTTTGAACTCAACTTTTGTAGCCCAGGCTGGGCTCAAACTCCCAGCAATCCTCCTGCCTCAGCCTCTGGAGTGCCAAGATTACAGGCTAAACTATAGCCCGTGCAAGTGGGAAGCTCAGGGCCAGACACGTGGGCGTGTTTGTAAATACGATTGCGTCCTCCACCCACCACAAAGACTACCCCAGAGTATTTGAGACCCATTGTGAGGATGACAGTGAATATTGAGTGGGAGTTGAGTCCGTTTTCCCAAGTGGCATTTTTTTCCTCTGTACTGGAGATTGGACCCAATACCTTCACACACAGCTACAGCCCCGGCCCTTTGGGGTCTCCCTAAATTGCCCGGGCAGCATCCTCCTGCTTCAGGCTCCCAGAGTGCTGGGATTAAGGGTGTGCACCGCTGCTCCTGGCTGTGTTGCTTATGCTTCACATCAGCCCTCATTTTCCTAACAGGCTCAGGGAGACCCAGTTAACATACAGTCCCATCGCTGGCAAGCAGTGGGCCAGGCTTTGCCCTCTGGTCTGTGTGCCTCCAAAGCCCTTTCCGGATTCTTCTGCTTGTTGCCAACATTTCACAGAAGACAACTAGGGAGAAGTGAAGACGGTAACAGCGGGTCCAGGTCGGAGAAAAGCCTGAGCAGTTGTGTGCGAGTGTCCCCTTCCCCAGGAGCAGTTTAACGTTGAACAACTCTGGGTTCCAGTGATCGGACGAGATGAGTAATTACTTAGCATCGTGCCAGTTTGAAGAACAATTGCCTGATATTTCCTATCATAGAGGACGGCCCAGCCTGCGTGGCCCACAGCTCGGGTCTGACCCCGTGTGATAACCTGGCAGGCTGCCCTGTGAGGTCAGGGTGAGGAGATTAGGTCCCCAGAAGGGAAGAGCCATGGCTGGCAGCTGGTAGGGTCCCTGCAGAGACGGCATGAGGTGTAGAGAGAATTCAAGATGCATATTTGAAATCCTTGGTGAAGCTCAGCAGGCCTGATCTCAGCATGGGGAGCAGTGGCCCTGTTCACTGTAAAATGTGGAATTCCAGAGAAAGGGTACAGGGAAGACATTATAGCACCTTCAAAAACTATAAAAGTAGGGAGTATTCAGTACGCTTTTATTAAGAAACAAGTTGTGGGTGCATTCTGAACGTTGTGTGTGTGTGTGTGTGTGTGTGTGTGTGTGTGTGTGTGTTTGCTAGGAATTAAACATAGGGTCTCGCCCATCCTAAGCAAGTGTTCTACCACTGAGCTACATCCCCAACCTTTTTAGATGAGATTGGGCACATTCAGGTTGGTATCGCTCTAGACTCCCAACACTTTAAAAAAAAAATTTTTTTTAATTTTTGAGACAGAGTCTCACTAAGTTGCCCAGCCCAGTCTTGAATTGGTGATCTTCCTGCCTCAGCCTCCTGAGTAGCTAAAATTGCAGTTACTCATTGTGAACTTTTTGAGGCTGCCATTAAAGAGAACAGTGTCCCTGTTCACTGCTCCTGGAGACATCAGTAGCAGAAACAAAATGAACCTTCGTGTATGCTGGTGTGCATCCTCCAGAATTTAATACATGAGGCCTGATTTTATTTTCTTAGGGAAAATACATCTTTCTTACTTGACTGACCCTTTGAGTGTGTGTTAACCATTTTTTCAACTCATCACTATTTGTAGATGTAACTTTAAAAAAAAAGTCTACATCAGATGTGCAGATGAGGGGGAAAACTCTGAATTCTCCAATCAAAATAAAAAACATGAGTGCTTCCAGGGAGCCATGCTCTCCAGGCCTGGAGACGGCTTTGACACAAAGTGAGGACTGCCAGGCAGGGCGAGGCGTGCCCCGCCGTGGTGTGTGCTCTCGGTGCGGCTCCAGGGAGCCGCATTCCTCCACCAGCTGCCGTAAATTCTGTGTCTGGCGGTGGGTGGAGCTATGCTGAGGGTTTGCTAATACGAATGTAACTTGGCCCAGTTTTTGACAAATAGGCATCAACCCAGAGGATGAGGCTGTTGCTGGCTGCCTGTGGGTTTTATTTCCTCTTGTTGCCAAGGCTGGAGAGTGGAGTCAGAGCCTTATCAGAGCTTGCCAAGGCCGACGTGTATCCCCTTGCCCTGCGCTGGATGCTGATCCAGCGGGACGCTGCGCTTACCGCTTACCATCGCTGGCCAGCGGGAGAGGGGCCCTCGACAGAGGAAGTGGCCTGGTCAGGGTCATTCTGCTCAACAGAGAGGCTGGCATTGCCTGCTGCTCCTCCACACATGAGACCCAGGTTAACGTTACTATTTGGGCAGCAGTTGCTTCATCCAAGGTGCCTTGTGCAGAGCGACCCCCTCCAGTCCTGTTTGTTCCTCAGTCCTGGGACTTTTTCCCTCCTGATTTGGGCCCTTAGGGACGCTGAGAGTAGCCCTGTTTTAAAATGAAAATCACCAGGCCAGGTACAGTAGCACACACCTGTAGTCCAAGCACTCAGGAGGCTGAGGCAGGAGGATCGCTGTGAGTTCCAAACTTGCAGCAGTGAAGAATCACTATCAGTGAGTGGCACAGGAGAGGAAGCAAGCTTCAGAGTTACAGATTCGAATTGCACTCGCAGGTGAAACAGGGACCCTTAGAATGAGTTTCTCTTAACGCCATTCTCAAGCTACATTTGGATTTGCTGTTCAGCACAAGTGTCCAGAGCACAGAATGCTGCATGTGGGTCCGGCTTGTGTGCAAAGGGGGGCATTTCAGCCCGCATTCCTTCTAGAGGAGCCACAAGCACAGCCCTGTCTCTGGTGGGGAGGGTATCTCCCCAAGGGTTGTCTGGGCAGAGCTGGGCCAAGGAATAAAGCCTCAGCATCTCCTGCTGGATGCTACACGGAGCTAGGAGCAGGGGCACCAGCCCCCCACATAATGGTGAGTCCTGGCCTCTTTCCCACTCAGAGGGCTTCGACTACTGCCTTTCCAGTGGAACATGTTTGGACACACAAATTAACCATTATACTCCCAAGTGCCTGTCCTGAAATCCTGTAGCCCTTTGGTGTTTCAGCAAGCTAGCCTGTGACTCGTGTCCATCCCAGGTTCATTTCCTCCGTGAAGACCATAGTGCCCAATAAAACAATGGCCAAGGAACTATTTGAATCCTACTGTGGCCTGCACCTTGCTGAGATGAGCCCTGTCGTGGTGCCTAAAAGAGTTTAGCTAAAGTCCAGTGATCCTCCTAGAAATTGGAACCGCTACCCATGAAGCAGGAAATTTTGTTTTTCTTAAAGAATTACTGGCTTCAGAGAAAGCAGATCTGTGTGTCAGGAACCCAGGTAGCATGAAATGGTGAATCGCTGGCTTATTCAGCTTGCAGCCCACCATTGCCATGATTGGTTTCCCAGCTACAGTCACACTGATTCCAGAACCCTAGGACTGACTGCTGAGCCCCTTCCTAAGAAATTAAAAAGGAATAGCCGGGTGTGGTGGTGCACCCCTGTGATCCCAGCACGTGGGAGGCTGAGGCAGGAGGACCACTGCAACTTTGAGGCCAGCCTGGGCTACAAAGTGAGTTTGAGGCCGGCCTGAACTGCATAGTGAAATCCTGTCTCGAAAAAGGAATAAGGCAGAATAATTTGTCTAGGAATCCAATCGGAATGAAAATAAAGGAAATGTGCGTCAATGAATTGCTACAGGAGAGCCTTGCACCTCTTCCGTCACTGACCACCTACTTGCAAACCTATTTGCAAGGAATAGTCCCTTTCTCCTCTGGCTTCCATTCTCTCCAGCTACGACGTTTCTGTTACTCAAATCATCTGTTGTTATGCTCACTGTCAGGTGTATCCATATGATTTTCTGTTAACTAGAAAATATGTGGAAATCAGGCCTGAGTTATATAAGGCTGAGAATCCAACTCCCTTTCCATTTAAAAACGATTTACATTATTTCAGAGATTCTAGGTTGATTGTTGGGGAACAATACAGTAAAAGTACAAAGCACACTTCTAGCACTCAGTTGCTAAAGAAAGCAACTGGATATATGTGCGCATGCGCTAAGAAAGAATAGCTTTTGATCACGTGACGAATTGGGAGCAAATGACATAAGCAGACCCAGAAGATAGACACGCCCACTCGCAGGAAGATTCTGCCCACTGGAAGCCATGGGAGAGACTCCCCGAAGCGTGCTAAGTAGTTTTCTCACAGGTACTCCAGCCACGAATGGGTCATGACTCACCCTTTGCCTCTGAAATCATCGAGCTTTGCTGACTTACACATGCTTTGCTTTTGCTGTTTACTCTGTCCAACCATTCTGCCAAACTTATTTTAAAATCCCTCCTTACCAACCATTCCTCGCCTTCTAGCGTTTGATTTTTTTAAATTGTTGGTCTCTACATGACCTTCACAATTGTACTAGAGCATCTTTTAATCTTTAGAGAACAAAGATGAATATAAATAGTTATGCAGGCCGGTGATGGTGAACCTTTCAGAGCTTTCAGTGATAACAAGTAGCCCAATGAGGCACGCGTGCCATAGGTTCACCACCACTGATGCAGGTTCTTAGAGACTACAAAATCAGCTGCTCACTCTACCGGGGAAATCTGAGAGGAGCTTTGGGTTTCTGAAAATGCAAATTGATGAGAACATCCTCTAACATCCCCCGTCCCTTCCTTGCAAAAACTCCCTGGGGCTGTTCTTTGAAGTAAAGAGACAGTGAAAGCTGGATACAGGGGTGCACACCTACAATTCTAGCTACTTAGGAGGCTGAGGCAAGAGAATCAGGTTTAAGGTCAGCCTGGGACACTTAGCAAGATCCTGAATGAATGAATGAATGAATGAATGGCATTGAGCTGATCCACTTGGGTTGCCTGACGCCAGAAGCCTCAGCCAAGTTCAGAGCCCCTCTAATAGGTGAGGAGCCCTGTGAATCCCCAGCCTTTGAAAGGAGAGGAAAAGTAGGCAGTGTACAGGAGAGAATAAAGATTCGCTTCCGTGCTCACATGAACTGCTGGGGCAGGATGGAAACCCTCCTTTAGTTTTTCTAGTTTTGTTCCTACTGAAGAAAGGTGAAGTATTACTGATAAATATGGATGATTACATTTGGATGGAAATGACTCCATCCTGAAGAATTAATTCCAATTTGTATAACAGGAATGGATGTTTGTTGTATATTTAAAGGGATATTTAAATGGCATGCAGCAATTTGCAAGTTCAAATGAGAAGCTGTTTGCCTCAAGGTAAAGCTGTTTACCTTGTAACCTTGAATCCAAGGTTACAAGGTAAATAAGCCAAAACGTAGTCGTAAGGGAAAGGGTACCGTATAAGTGCATATATTTTTTTTGTTACAAAGCATTATAAAAGCAATAGAAAAAAATTATAAATGGTGACAAGTCACCCATAACTTCACCACCATTGTCTAAAATATAAAATAGAAACTTGTTTTCCATGTGTTTTACCTGTGTGTGTATAGAAGGCTTTTTATTCAAAGCTTCATTTTTTATTCAGAAGCTTTTGCATAAGCACCTTCTTCCCTGGCTGCCCTAGTCTCCATGCCGTTGCCCTGTGATAAATAGGGTTATCTTAGGTTCCAGTTAATGTGCCATGATTGTTCTCTTTTTTTCTTTCATTTAGTTTGTTCCTAATTTTTTGCTCTTATAACTCGGTCTGATTTGACATTCTTTATAATATCATTTCATTTCCTCTGTGGTGGGGAATGAAAATATTTTTTAAGTGATTTCTCTTAAGGGCAGGCTTAACCTAAATATAGTGTTTAAACTGTTTCTCAACTAGGCAGTGATTCCTGCTCCAGCATAAACTGGGCAGCTCCACCCCTCCCTCCACCCCCATCCCAGGCTTTAGGTTCTTAAAAAAGAAACAAAACAGAACACTTTTCCCAGGGTTGTTGGGATAAAGGCCTTAAAGAGATGCAGCCCACGTGTTTTTTTCTCTCTCTCTGTCTTCTGGATTACCCACACACCCCCAACAAAAACTCAAAAACTCCAACTTTAAGCCCAATGTTCACCCAGCCACCCACTTTTTCCTGGAGCCCTTTCTGAGACCCAGCAGTGACACAAGTGAGTGGCCGGTGTGGCCCAGGAGCACTGGCCCCGGGTCCCCGTTTGGGGAGGACTCTTAGTTCCCAGGTAGGAGACTGTGATAGGGAAGCAGCAGCCCCACAGGGAATTTAAACTGCAATGCAAGGAGGCATCCAAGATAGTGGGTAACATCCGGGCTTTGGGATAAGACTGGAGCCGGGCGGGCGTGGTGGCGCACGCCTGTAATCCCCGCACTCGGGGCTGAGGCCAGAGGATCACGGCAAGTTCAGGGCCAGCCTGGGCTACATAGTGAGACCGTGTCTCAAAGAGAAAAGAAAAGAACTGGAACACAAAAGCCACCTCTGCCTCTCACTGGCTGTGTGACTCTAGGTCAGCCGCTTAGCTTCTGCAATTGTGTCTCCACTTTCCGAATGAGTCCTGTGATGATGGCAATACCTGCATCATAAAATCCGGGACCTGGTCCAAGGAGACATCGTATGGTGGGTTTTGAGTACAGTGCCTGACAGCTGTCAAGGATGGACAACGTCCTTGCCTGCCTGCGTCGTCACTCAGTGAAACACACTGAGTCGTGTCCCTCTGTAGACCCTTACAGTCACCCTTGCATGCTCCAGAGAAAAGCTATCCCTCGCCCTTCCCTACTCACTGTGAGGCTGCCGCACCACGCTGTTTTTTCTCTTTCAAGGCTGCCATGGATGGTTCTTTTATCAGGATAGGCCACAGAGCAATGGCCACTTAGCCTGATAGCCAAGCTGGATCTTCCCTCAGAAATCACAAGGAAGCAAGATTCATCTTTCATGACCCTTCGGGACTAAAATCTGACATAGGAGACCGGGAAGAAGAACCTCCCTCTGGGAGGGAGAAGAGGGCCTGAGGAGATCCCCAGCTGACCGCTCTTGTCGGTTTTGCGGGGAGCTGCCTACCCCACAGGCATCCAGAGGAGAGTGCCCAGGTCCTGTGTCTCCCTCAGGGCCTCGTGGGGTTCGGCTGCAGGGTCAGGTTTCCTGCCTGCTTCTCGGTGGCACCATGGTAAGCCGAGCTCACTGCTTGTTGATCTCGCAGTCCCAGAACGGTTACCAGGGCACCTGAAAGTTAACTTCAGACAGTCGCATCCTGGTCCCCTCCACGGACATTCTCAGCACCTCAGATGGTGAGAAGGAAGAAGCAGGCTGTTGTGTCAGTAGAACAGGTAGCGGACACACCAGGGGAGGCAGGAGCTTGGGGCCCTTGGTTAGCTGTGGCTTCTGCCTAGAGAGCGTTTCTGGTATGGAACAGGCTGCAGAGACCCAGCCAGCACCAGGCATGCAGCCAAGCATCTGCTCTGTGCTCTTCGGTCTGGCTGGCCAGGGTATCTCATACCAGGGAACATCTTTCCTTTCACACACTATTGTCCTGGGGCTTCAGTTACATTCTTGATGGAGAGCCCGGGAATGGGGCATAGTGGGCCCTCCAGAAATCCTCGGGGCAGTGACAACATGGGCTTGCAGCTGGGCTTCAGGTGGAGGGCTCACCGCCACCTCCAGACAGCAGAAGAAGCATGCCTTGGCCTCAGATCTGGCGGAGGCGGCAGGGCATCAGTTTCCTGCTTATCAGAGCTGGATCATCCTAATGACTTCATACTGAGTGCATCAGCAAAAGCAGGGTGCCCACAAGAACGAGGAGTTACAGAATTTACTATAAGTTAATATTTAATTTACAGGGCTGGGGATATAGCTCAGTGGCACAGTGTCTGCCTGGCAAGCACAAGATCCTGAGTTCAATTCCCAGTACCCCCCAAAATTTAATTTATTATTATTTTGTTTGTTTGTTTTTTGTCTTTTTGAGACAGGGTCTCGCTATGCAATTCAGGCTAGCCTTAAGCTTACTTTGTAGCCCAGGCTGGTCTTGGACTTGCAATGATCCTTCTGCCTCAGCCTCCCGAGTGCTGGGATTACAGGTGTGCGCCACCACACCTGGCCAAAATATTTAATTTAAGGCTGGGGAGATAGCTCAGTGGTGCGAGCACCTGCCTGCCAAGCACAAGGTCCTGCGTTCGATCCCCAGTACCAAAAACAAAGAAACAAAAAATTTAATTAATATTTTACGTTTCAGAAAGTAGCACTGACAAAGTTATCATTAAAAAATAGGAATGTCCATGAACTTACCTTTATTTTATAGTTTAGTGATTGGGGGGGATGTATGTGTACACATATGTGTATATTTTGGCTAGGATTTTTTTGTATTTTTATTCATACATGTTTTAGTACATAATGTTTACATTCCTTGTATGGAGTTGGTACATGGATGTAGCCATCTTTTTTATTCTTTTTGGTTTGAGACCAGGTGTCATTATGCAGTTCGGGCTGTGTAGCCCAGTCTGAACTCAAACTCACCAGCAATCCTCCTGCCTCAGCCTTGCAAGCACTGCAATTACAGGCATGCGCTAACACACCTTGCCCATAACACATCTTAGTTCCTTTTGTCACACCCTTTCCCTCTCCGTCTCTTGACCCCCTTCCTCTCGTAGAAAGATCTGTGTCCCTGCTTCCTACTTTTATTCTGCTCTTTATTTGTACTTCTGAGTTTCTCAAATAAAAGAAACCAAGCAGTATTTAAGCTCATGTGTCTGATTCACTTAACATTATGGTCTCAAGATGCATCCGTTTGCCTACAGATGACCCGAGTTTATCTTTCTTTGTGTCATAGTAGTACTCCGCTATGTATAAACACCACATTTTCTTTATCTGTTCATCTGCTGATGGACATATAGGCTGCTTCCAAGATTTACCTCTTATGTATTGTGTTTTTGAAAGAAGGTTTTACTGTGTAACTTAAGACAACCTCAAACTTGCTATGTAGCTCTAAGGCTGGCGTCAAACTCAAGACCCTCCTCCTGCCTCAGCCTGCTAAGAGCTAGGATTACAGGCATGTGCCACCATGCCCGGCTAGTTAGTGATATTTTATCCTGAAAGCCTTTGGTGCTAAAGGTGCCATAAGCCTTTGTGATCACATGCATTTGGGGCCATGGCTCACCACTACGAAGCCCTGGGTCCCTCCACTGCTTCTCCTGTGTGCCCCTGACTCGTGAAAACCCAGCAGATGTCCACACTTATGCACGGGAGCCATGGCCCTCACCACCAGCCCTAATCCCCGGGAGCCTGCTGGCCACCTTTTCACCCATGTGTTCTGTTCCGTATGTGTAACTGAGGGCTTCTGGGTGGGCAGCACTAGTCCTGAGTCTCCCTGAGCTTCACCGAGTCCTGACTCTCAGGATGGCCCCTGCCCAGGCCCCTGTGCCAGTGCAGCAGCGGGAAAAGCTCAGAGCTGAGTTTCCTGAACTTCAGGGAGCACAGAACAGGCTGCACGCTTGGGTTCAGGCTGGGTTGGGCTGGGCTGACTGACCTTTCTCACTGGCGCTAGGCAGTGCCAGAGCGCCTGGTGGGCTGTGAGACGTAACTCGGTGTGGAGTGTGGAGGTTCTCAGAGATTCGGTGTCACAGCCATTGGCAAGAAACAGTAACCCACTTACTACAGTCAGGATCTTTTGGCCTGGAAGGGAGCCCCAACTCCCAGCCCTGCGCCTCACTGCTGCCCAGCTCTGAGACAGAGGGTTCCCGGGAGGAGGGCTGCAGTACAGCAGCCAGTGAGAAACAGGCGCTGCCCAGTTCCCTGTTAGGAAACCACAGGCTTTTAGGAACCTAAGGAGCCAAAACCCACAGACATCCACTGCGGGAGACTCCTAGGCCAGTGGGTGGAGAGCAGGAGCCTGGAAGCCCCCATGGGCCTGAGACAGCCTCTCATCTCTGCCTCATCTCTTTCTCTGGCTGAATAGCGGAGGGGGTGGTGGAAACAAAGGACCCTGAAGTGAAACTGAGGGTCGCAGTCTTCCCTTGATCACTGCAGTTCTCAGGCTAGCTAAAGCACACACCATAAGTGGGGTGCTAGGTACACACTTCAAGGGGGTGACCACCCAAGCCAGGACAGCAGAGGCTCCTGACTACTGCCCTAAATCCTGCATGCTGGGCGCCTCACTTCACCCCACTCCCAGCCCCGTGAGGCAGATGGTAGCCCACGCTTTACTCACTTCCTTTACTCTGTCTGAGACAATCACTCTGATTCTCTGGGCCTTTGTTCCTAATACCTAAGCAAATGAGGGCAAAGTAATAGGCAGAAAGTTACATCTACACCTATAGAGGCCATTTATCTTGGAAGGCACGGCACTGAACCCAGGGCCTGGTGTGTAATATAAATGTTCGGTAAATGTATTTTCAATAAATGAATGCATCCCATTATTACATGGAGAAGATCTGCTACAATTTGTATTTTAAGGGCTGGGGATATAGCTCAGTGGAATAAGCGCCTGCCTGGCAAATGCAAGGTCATGAGTTCGATCCCCAGTACCACAGGAAAAAAAAAAATTTGTATCTTAAGTGTGGCACATATGTTTAAGTGTGGTCCCCAGTGTGGTGCTTTTGGGAGGTGGGGAAGCTTTTAAGAGACAGGGCCTACAGGGAGGTCTGTAGGTCCTTGGGGGAGTGTCCTCAGGGGACAGTGGGACACCGGCTGCTCCCTGTGTCTCCATTTCCTCTCAACTATGGGGGTCTTGCTGTGCTGCAAGCTTCCACCATGATCTGATGCCTCTTCCTAGGCCCGAAAGCTCAAGGACCACGGACTGGGATCTCCAAAACTGTGAGCCAAAATGAACTTTTTTCTATGTAGAAGAGAGTCATGTCAAACATTTGCTACAGTAACAAAAAGCTGGCTACCACAAAACCTTTCACTTATTTAACAGCGCTTGTGCCCCTCGGAGGAGGACAGAGGCTGTTTTTGTCCTCTTTGTACTTAGTATATCCTTGGAATAGACATAGCCCAGGAGAAAGCTGTTGAATTTGATACAGGTGCAGCTCATTCTGCCTGACAGTGAAGTTAGTAGTTGATCACATGGTGTTAAATGGGGGGCCTTCTTCGAAATATGTGTTACTCTTCTTGAAATTGCTTTATTAATAATTTTTTCATTTGACATCTATCTCCCTTACCCACTCATCTTATTTTACATCGCCCATGCCATTAGGGAAAGGTTACATAATGAAAACCAAAGTTTTACGTCCTTGGGCTCTTTGCCCCAGAACCCTCTAAACCCTTGGCAAACTGTGTCCTAGGGACCAAATTCAGCAAACCACCTGCTTTTTTATACCACCTGAGGACAAAGAATGGTTTTTACATTTTTAAATAGTTGAAAGAAATCTCAAAATAAGAATATTGTTCAGAATACATGAAGACCATATGAACTTGAAATTTCAATATTTATAAATAAGGTTTTGTTGGAGCCCAGTGATATCTATCCATTCACTCGTGTGTCTGTGGCTGACTTTAGTGCTGTGACAACTGAAATGAGTCGTTGAGACAGGACCTTCGCAGCCTATACAGCCTAACATACTTTCTGGCCCTTGCAGGAGTTACTGCCTTTACAGGGAAGTCAGGTGTGCATCTAGATTTGTCCTATCAGTTTGAGTACTTTCTTACAAAAATCAGTAGAAGTTATCTTTTTAGTGCAAAAGTAACACTCCCTTTAAGAGGTATATAGCTCTCCAGAAAGTTGTATGTAGATAGAAGGGTTTTCAATAAAATATTTTTTAGATTTATATTTAATTATTTAGGGGCCAGGGATTTAGCTCGGCGACATAGCACCTGCCTGGCGAGCGCAAAGTCCTGAGTTCAGTTCCCTGTACCAAAAAAAAAAAAAATAAATTAGGTCTAGCGAAATGAACCTATTGTCTTCCTGAGGTCTGGGGAACAGGCTGATTGGAAGGAGCGCCTGTGTCACCCCAGGGGCCGCTGCTCCGGGTCTGACTTCTCACTGCTCGTAATTCTCGGAGCCGAGGCCCGTCACTGCAGCTGCAGCCCGTGCTTCATCAGTGTGACTCAGCTCAGCGGAGACAGCCTGTTTGAATTATGAGCCAAGCGAGAGAGAGATTTTTCCCAGGGGTCAAGGGGGAAGCGATTTACTTGCGTAGTCCCAACATCATGCCTGGGAAATCGTCTGTCTGCTGCTAAATGGCCCCCATTCTACGAGCAGGGGGAGAGACAGGCAAGCGCGAGATTCCACAGGCGGTTTTTCTCCCCGCCCCCACCCTGGGTTTATTGGTGAACGTGAGGTTATCATTTTAGGCCCTCCAGATCCCCAAATGGACGCTCTCTGCAAACCGCTAAATTGCCAGAGCAAGGATTTGGCAAGACGTCACCTCTCAGTCGGCAAAGTTGATGACATCTAACCCGCTGTGATTTCCCCCGGCTCTGTGGAACCCTAAACTTGCCTGCATTGGCCAGCGAGATTTTGTTGGTCTCACCACCGGCATGAGGCCTGAAACGGTTTTCTCTTCTTACCTTCGATTGTCACGGCAGGGGGGTGGATGAGAATTCCTGGGCAGGCGCAGCCCCTGCGCGTTCTGGCTGTGCTCTGCATGCGTGGAGCCGTTTAACAGTCCTCCGCCTTCGGCCTGTGAGGTGGGGAGAACTGGCCTACAGATGCAGAGGGTTACTCTGCCCGCCCTCCTTAGTGGTGCAGATCTGGATCTCTTTGTTTCTATAATGCAGTGGAGCACATTTCATGACATACCTTTGGACCAAGAATCCCCAGTCTTTTCCTCGAGTGAGGAAACTTTAAACTGGCCCAGGGTTTACATTCAAAGACGTCAGAACTGGAAGGGAGGCCCTCATTCTACAGATGAGGCTGGATTGCTCCAGATCCCCAGCTAGGGGGCAGCAGCGTTCACACGATGATCCAGCGATCCCGCCGTCCTGTCCAGAGCATTTCCCAGGAGGCCACGCTGCGTCCTTTCCCACGGCTGGTGGTGGCAGTGAGGTTATGGGTAGAATTAAGAAAGATAACCGGGGGTCGGGGGGATGACACCATTAAAGGGAAGACAGGGGAACTGCTAGATGCAAGACACGCGCTGTAGACCCTGCTTTCAGGCTGCTAACTCTACTCTCCCACTGCTGCTACGGCCTCGGCGGAGCTCATCTTATGCTTAGTGCTTCTCGCCGTTGCCTGCCGCCTTCTGCCACGAATGTTCGTGTGCATGGGGGTGGGGCGTCAGTTTGAGCTGGGCATCGCAAGGCGCCCGGGCTTCTGCTGGACTGGAACGCTGGGCTCAGCAGTCAACCCAAAGGAGAAAGCCAGGTACCCCTAGCAGAAAGAGCCAGTTTTCCTCCCCACAGAGCATGGCCCTCCCGACCTTCCATCTCCTGGCACCTGTGATGCTAAGGGCATTCTTCCCAGGAGGCAGTGAGGGTGGCCAGCGCGAGCCTGCTGACTTGGTGTTAGACAAAGAGCCAATCTGATCCTAAACCAGGATGAAGCTTCATGCTGTTTTCCTCCCCTTAAGGGAGCCTTTCTTCCCTGAGGAAAGCCAGTAATGAAAGACAGTTGCGGGCGCAGAGAGGCCCAGCTCAACTCCCCAGTGGTCCTGTGAGATACATCTCTGCCCCACAGAGGTAAGTTGAAAGTCAAAGGGTCCAAGGACCCCAGAGGCAGGAGCAGGAAGTGGGGAGTGGAGCCAGCATTCTGACTGACCTCCCTGTTTTCCCTTGGTGAGAACATGTCAGAGGAAGAGCAAAAGCATAGTCCTGACAGATAGCGAGGTCCTTTGGGGGACATGTCCGCAGGCAGCTTCTGCCCAGGCAAAAGATGCATAGGTTGAAGCTTTGGAAAGGGGCAGGAAAAATGTTCTGCAGATGCAAGGGGGCCGGGAGATGCAGCCCTGCCTGGACAGGCTGCTGTTGAAGAAAGAACCCACCAGCAGGGAGAGGTGGCCACCCTGCTATGGCTTTCCTGGGGCACTGCCGGGGGGGGGCACCTCTGCTGCAGCACAGGCCCTTGGGAAGGTGCAGAACGGGAGAAGGTGGCATGGGGCGGAAAAGGCTGGGGCCAACCAGAAGGCAGATGTGGCCGGGTACCTAAGGGCCCTTCAGAATGATCAGGTTACTGACCTCATGAAATGTGTGGTGTCAGGAGCGGAGTTTTGTAACCAGTTTTACTGCCAGCCACAGCCGCAGCTGCAGCACAGGCAGACACACAGGAGCGAGGAATCAGAAAGAGGCTGGGACGGGGTGAGGGCCAGGCCCACGTCTTGGCCAGAGCTTGCAGCAACCACAAGCAGAGCCAGCAAGTCAGCCCCCCCCCACAGGCCCCCAGCCAACCAGCTCTTTTCAAAGGCCTCCGAAAACCTGTGAGACACACACGCAGAGCTTAGTAGATCTAAAACACAAAAAGAAAAGAATAAAACTGAGTGTAATACATTTTAATTAAATGTCCATAAAATATACAATTACGTCAACTTCACTCATTTTTAAGTTTCACGTTTCTAAAGTCCCTGTGTGGAAATAAGGGGAGGGTTTGACTTTCTCACCGTGTAAAATTTCCTGCACATGTGTGATGACAGCCAGCCCTGCAGTAAATGAATACTTGTGGCTAAATAATTTCAAAAGCAAAAATAATAAGAGCCCTTTTCATCTTTCCCATGGTAAAGAATTGTACATTTAACGTACAATATGAGTATATTCTAGTATGTTAGATATGATGTGGAATGTGGATTTCATAATTAGAGAAGACCCTGGATCCTGGAATAGTCTTAAACCATCTTGGCCCTATGTCAGGGAATTGGGGTTCAAGCTGCATTGAATCAGATCTGTGTGGGGTGAGATGGGGGCGCTATATCTGGAGAATAACCGGATTAGGTAACTCTCAGAATGTTCAGAGTTTTTACACCATTGCTTTCACCCTTAAGGGACTGTTCAGAGGAATGTACCTACCTTCCTTCCTTCCTACTTTCCTTCCCTCCTTCCTTCCTTCCCTCCTTCCTTCCTTCCTTCCCTCCTTCCTTCCTTCCTTCCTTCCTTCCTTCCTTCCTTCCTTCCTTCCTTCCGTACTAGGGATCGAACCCAGGGCCTTCCCACTGAGCTATATTCCCATCCGGCTCGTTTTGTTTTGTTTTGTAGTACTTGCTAAATCACTAAATCACCCAGGGGCTGGACTCCAATTGTAACCCTTCTGTCTCAGCCTCCTAGAGTGCTGAGGTTGTAAACCCCACCACCAGACCCCGCTGGGATAAGCTTTTAGATGGCAGAGGTGAAGTTCTCTGGAAGGAAGGAAGCGCCTTTCAAGTGTAATGAACTGTGAAGTCTCCCTAGGACTGATCCACCCATAAAAGAGAGTGCGAACCTGACTGAGTGGGGTGTAATTCACTGCTTGGTGGGTGGCAAGTGGCCTGAGTGTGAGGCCAGGCCCTGGACCACTGCCTGGCAGCACTTAGCAGCGAAGGGCTCCTGACTACAGCTGGAACGTCTGCCGTCTGTTCAAACACTCAAGTCAACGCCGATGGCTAGCTTCCCTTTATGGACATTTTCATTGATATTCTTCCTTCCTGTGATGATTTCATTCTTATACTTGAAAAAAGGGAGGAGGAAGAAACAAGGGTTTCCAGACACCGCTCTCCGCACCTCTCTGTGTGTCTTCCACACCGTCCCCAGGCTCATGTCATCACATCCCTCCCAGCAGCAGGCCCCTCCCGGCTGCCTCCCTCTCTTGGCCACCCCCAGCCAGGTTTCGTTCTGGGAGGCAGTGAAGGCGGCCAGCAGACACCCTCCTGCCCGCGCTCAGCCTGTGTGGGGAGCTGTGGAGGCCGGCAGAGGGTCTGCGCAGAGGAGGACAGCACCGCGCCCGACCGAGGCAGGAGTCAGGCTCTCTCCTCGCCTACCCCGCTGGCTCCTGGTGCTGACCTCCACCCTGAAGCAGCCCAGTGGCCAGTGAGAAGGGGTGTTTGTAGCCCCACTGGTGCTGCCTGCTTCTCACCAGCTGATGAGCCTGGGGAGGCAGTGTGGTAGGTGACAAGTGACCCCTGTCTTGCAAGTGACAAGTGACCTCCCTCTCCCGCCTTTCTCCATGGCACAGTGCACACAGGGTCGCTTTGTGTTCTTAATAATGAACTCACATCCACCCAGCACTTTTCTGCCCTCAGAGAGCATGTACGCATTGTGTTTGGTGTCCACAGTGATGGTGGAACAAGGCAGGGCAAGTATCCGAATTGTCCTCACGTAGCAACGAGGAATTGGCTCACGGCTGCCTCAACAGGGCTAGTGTTCTGCGGCCCATGAGTGGATGAGCCAAGCCTGGGTCTTCAGACCCCGCGACCTGTGAGGAGTGGGCTCTGGCCCCTGAGAAGCCACAGCGAAGCAGCAGCTCTCTCTAGCCAAGCAAGCAATCAGTAGCTTTGGAGTGGGGCTATACCTCTGGTGTGTAACTATGACTAGAACCAGAATATCTGTCTCCGGAAGTTTCCAGGGCTTTTAAGTGATGACTGACATCATGTGGTGCCATCAATTTTTAAACATTGCTTTGCTCAGCTTCGCACTGCTGGGATAAAATACCTACACCCACAACTGAAGGAGGTTTAATTTGGATCACAGTTTCAGAGGACTCAGTCCATAGCCAGCCGGCTCCAAGGCTGACGCATCATGGCAGAAGGACACAGCAGGAAGCCGCTCTCCCCACGGAAGCCAGGAAGCAAAAGAGGGGGGAAGCACCAGAGAGAAAGGATCCAGGAAGCACATACCATCTCCAGGTCATGCCCTATGACCGGTCCTCCACCTACCTCCAGGGGCCCGTCCAGCTGTGACATCCCCATCCCTTCCCACCAACGGGGTTAGAGCTCTCACAACCCAGCCCACTCCGGGAGGCTCTTAATCCAGTCAAACCAATAGTCAAGATCAACTGACTCAGACAGAAAGATCACTACATGTGGGGCAACATTCAAGAAATTCATTTATTGGTATGTTAACCAATTCAGTACATATATAAGTTTAACAAGCACTCCTTGTCCAATGGCCACAAGCCAAAAATCAGCGTAATTATATACCCAAACCACTGGATTGTCACTGTAATCAATTTGTCCAGTGATAAATTCATTGATTTTTCACCAAGTTTACCGTGGTGCTTGTAACAGCTTGAACGGTAAATGTTTCAACATTTACTAAATAAATGCAAACTAAACAAAATGCACAGAAATTAAAATTTTTCCTACACGAAGCACTACTTTTCTGGGCAAAATTCTAGCCTTTATAAGATTATTTGAGCTGTTTCTGGTTTCTTTCTTAACCTTTCGTGAATGGAAGTATATATTTTCAAATTGAAAGGCTAAATATTTTTCACCCATCGCAAGAGGCTTAAACAAGCTTTCCCTTTACCGAGGCAGTGTGACAGAAGAGCCCGGTCCTGGGGCCAGTCCTGGCCGGGGGCTTGGCCCAGCACCGTCACCTTCTGAGCAGCAGCCCATGGCTGAAGGTGCTTAGACATATGTGGTGCCGTCTCCGCCCGGGTGCTGGCAGGTTGGGGACACATCACAATGATAACAAGGCTATTCTGGGGTGACAAGATTATAACTCGCCTGCCTTGTAACTTGCGTGTGCTTTAAGACATCCTGTGCGTGATTTAATTGTCCCATGTATGAGGAGCCATACCTACTACATGGCTTCTGTATGTTCTGTAGTTCACCACCCTAAACCAGCAAGATAGCTAATAATATCAGCTTTTTATAAGCAAAGAAACCGAGACACCGAGTCATGAAGTAATTTGTACAAATATCTTAGAAGAGTCTGGCGTCTGGCCCGTCTGACCTGTAAGACTTGTGCTGATAATGTTTACTTCTTCTAGCTTAGCCTGGGTCCCTCTTTACTGAAGCGGTGTCACATCTATAGCTCCAAGGGTGGTGGGGATGAAATGATAGGACAGGTGTGAACATCTCCTGCGAGGGCTAAATCCTTCCAGAAAGAGCAATGATACTACGTAACCGGGTAGTGTGTGCTGTGCTCTCCCATGGGCTGCGGGTGTCACGTCCCTGTACCCATCTCCATGGCCCTGTGAGGGGCGTGGCTGCTATCTGGATATGGGGGACAGAGAAGGCAAATATCATGGCAGGATCACACAGCAGCACATCATAGGGAGGATCTATGGGCAGAAGCCTTTCCACTGTAAACGAGGCCTGAATCATCTTGACCAATCTTCTCCCCTACTCGCTTCTCAAGGCTGAACTCCAGGGAATGGAAAACATCCACAAGAAGGCGATAGTCCGCCTGGCTCCATAAGAGAGGAAGGTCAGAGGGGAGAGATGGGGTGCGACTCAGCCTTCTGAGCCTCCTGAGCCTCATGCATATTGACCTTGCTCTCCAAGGACACTACTGCCACCTGCTGGTCACACATCTCCATCCAGCCGGCTCCCTCCAACACCCTCACTCAGGGGCCTCTCAAGATCTCCACACTGTGTGTCCTACGCTCATTCTGTGCTCTGTGTAATAGAATTTCAACTTTCGGTCAGTTCCAGTTCCTGATGGGCCAGCACTTAGCTGAGCTAAAAAGGGTTGAATGATCGAATCAAGATACCCCCTTTTTTTTTTTCGTTTTTCTGAGACAGGGTCTCACTATGCAGTTCAGGCTGGACTTGAGCTCACTTTATAGCCCAGGCTGGCCTCGAACTCACAACAATTTTCCTGCCTCAGCCTCCTGAGTGCTGGGATTACAGGCGTGCACCACAATGCCCAGCCAAGATATACTTCTAAACCTTATGACTTTAGAAGTGCAAGGACTTAACATCTTAGTCTCTTTCCCCATGTGTAAAGCAAAAACCACAATAACAACATCTGCTTCACATTGTTGTCTTTAAGGTAAAATAAGGTTATTTTTTCCTCAACTACACTCTACCTTTCTATCAAAGAAAGTTAAATCGGTAAAGGTCAAGCCATGATGGGGTACAACTTAACATCTCTAAATACCAAGTCACTTGTGCTGCCATCATCATTAATAAAGTGTTTCCCCTTCATACTTCGCCTCTGATTTGGGATTTATCGATATTGCCTCTGTCATTTTCTTTTGTATTTTATGAAAAGTATCTGCACCAAATATGACACAGTGAAAAGCATATCTGATTGTTTTTATGCCAGAACTTTCCTAGTTATAATTGGCCCTGGGACTCTCAGAGTATTCGCAGGATTCTGATTGGCAAATTTCACTTGGGTTCTTTGAGGCGAACGGTACTCTAAACCGGAAAGAAACTGGACCGGGCTTTATCCGCTGGAGTTCCCTCGGGAACTGCTACAAGCGGCCGAGCTGAGAGGCCTGGCTCCCTCTTCGCGTCTATAAACGTCGCGCCAGATTGTTTGCCTGGCGGTTTCTTCTGACTGATTCTAGATGCCAGTCGTTGGATGGCAGTCAACATGCAAGCTGCCAACCTAACATTCCTGCCGGGATTCTTAACTCATGTGGGTGGTTTAGAAGTTCAACACCACCGAAAACTGTCTATCGGTGGGTTCCAGCAAGAACCCACACTGTTAGATAGTATCTGCCTGTCTTAGTTATTTTTCTCATTGCTGAGACAAAGTCCCCAACCCTCGAAGTTACAGTCTATAGAGGTTTCAGCCTATAACTGGCTGGCTCCAAGGCAGGGTGGCACATGATAAAGGGGCACTGAGACTTTTTTCAAGAAGGGCATGCATGTCGGGCTTGATGGCTTATGCATGTAATGCCAGCACTCAGGAGGCTGAGGCAGGGGGATTGGCATGAGTTTGAGGCCAGCCTGGACTACATAGTGAGACTCTGTCTCAAAAAAAAGAAGGGCAAACATTTGTTTTTAAGATGTTCATTGTAGCATTAATACTTGTAGCAGCCAAAGAAAAATCTGGAGACAATCTAAGTCCTGACCCAAAGGGAATCACAGTTCATTAGGTTCATGGAATATTATTTTGCCGTTAAAATGGTGAGTATGGAGGCTACATAGAAATGTAGAGAAATGCTTGCTGTAATGTTAAGTGAAAAGGGAAAAATACCACATGACATTTCCGTTGTCACTGCAGCCGTCTTACGCTGTCTTGTGCTTATGGGTGACGTCTACACTGTTATGGGAAACAGCTATGTTGACAGAGGAAGAGTCTGCATCATTTTTATTTCCTAGTTTCCAAACTCTTTAATGTGGTTACACTGTAAAAGGAAAACAGAGATATTCTATTTCTAGGTTAGCCTAGTTACACTCAAGAGAATCTCTGCTTTGGAACAGGCAGGCAATCCTAATCTATTTGAGAAACTAATGATTTCTCTTTTCCCTCAGTAATAGGTTAAAAAAAACCACCAAGAACTACAAGGTTCAATTATGACATTGAAATTAAAAGAGTCAAGGCAGGAAAAATCCTCTATGTAAGAACCTTGTGCTTCTAAATCTCCAATCCTTTTTTTTAAAGAGAAAAAAAAAACAATACAGTGATACAGATTTTCAAAACACATTAATAGACCCTCCAATCTTTTGACCTGAGATACTTTTGTATGTCTTTGATGGAAAGAATCATAAAGTGACTATTAAATACGCCAAGGTCTCTTTTACTACCGACTTCACACTTGACTAGCATCTTCTAATTTTCAAAATACTTTCACATGCTTTATCAGATTTGGGTCTCCCAACAGCTCCAGACAGCAGGCAGTCCATATAGAATTATGCCCATTTTGTAGATGGGAAAACTGAGGCTCAGCAAATGAGTGATGTGCCCATGTTCACACAGCTCATAAGTGGCTGGGCTAGAACTAAATCTGCAAGTGTTGTTTGAGGGAAGAGAACATGATCAGCCTCTCAGTGAGCATCAGTGCATTGTTCCAATGTATAGAGATTAAAGGAGAAAATACTTCTTAAGGAAAAAAGGCACAATTTTGTGAAACAAATAATTAGCGTGGCTGAGGACAATCACACAGTGACATGCTGGAGAGCCCGATGGCAGTCTAGCATCAACACAGTGTGGGACAACTACAGGAAGATGGCTCAGGACTCGGTACCCAGAGGCATCTGTAAGAGGAAGATGAAATGCAGCCCCTGGTGGACAGACGTTCTGAGGGGGGCACTCAGACCAGATCTCAGTCCAGACCTAGATCTCTGGTCCTTTAATGCGCAAGAAAGCTGAGAGGAAACTTTTCAAACTTAGGCCCAGTACACAAGGAATAACTCTTAAGATGATTCCTAGCTATTGAACCAATGGCCTCAAAAGTCTCAAAAGGCACACTCAGTGATTTGCCTGGCGTTCAAGAGACCCTGGGTTCACACCCCAGCACCGCCACCCTGCATTGTATTAACACTGCATCACCATTCGTGTTGGCTCTTTGAATGTGATGAAATACCCAAGGAGAGCAACTTAAAGCATAAAAGGCTTTATTTTGACTCAGTTTCAGAGCAGGCCTGCCTGGCTCCAGGCCCGGGGCGGATACACTGTGGGACCTGAGGTTCTGCCATCAGCTTCATTTATCATATCTATGTTGCTAGTGGCAACTCAATTTCAGCCAAACATCTTTAATTCTATTTTTAAAATAATTAGTTAGCAGCTGGGGATATAGCTCAGTGGAATAAGTGCCTACCTGGCAAGTGCAAGGTCCCGAGTTCTAATCCCTGGTACTGCCAAGAAAATAAAATAAATAATTAATTAGTTCTATTGCTGGGTGTGATGGTGCCACGCCTGTAATTCCAGCACTCAGGAGGCTGAGGTAGGAGGATTGTTGCGAGTTCGAGACCAGCCTGGGCTACAAAGTGAGCTCAAGGCCAGCCTGAACTGCATAGTGAGACCCTGTCTCAAAAAAAAATTAACTGTAATTAATTCTATTAATTTGACCTATTTTGAATTTGTATTTATGTGTGTTTAAAAGCTTACTCAATTTTAATGCTGCTTGCATACATCTTAATATGGCATGCATATAAACTAGTAACTGTTATACAGTACAGAGTTGAATACATGGAGAACAATAAAATCAAAACAATATAAGCCAGGCATGGTGGTGCACACCTGTAATCCCAGCACTCGCAAGGCTGAGGCAGGAGGATCGTTGCGAGTTCGAGACCAGCCTGGGCTACAAAGTGAGCTCAAGGCCAGCCTGAACTGAGTAGTGAGACCCTGTCTCAAAAAGACAAAAAAAAAAGCGGAACCAAGAAAGTCAGTGTGAGCAGGCAATCAGCACTCAGCCACAGCTGAAGCTGGGGCAATGTCGTGAGTCCCCGGCCCTAGTGATGCCTTCATCATTGGTAGAGAACTCACACGGGCATGTGTAGCCATCTGCTGAGAAATTCTAGGCGCCCTTCAGCAGGATAATTTACTCCTGAGCCCCTCTGGTAAATGAGAATACAGGCACCTATTTCACAAGAAGCACTTGGAAAACGGGGGTGGGGGGTGGGGTGGGTGTCAAAGCGCACAGCTGTTTTCGGCAGAGAAGGCAGGAGAGCGCTTCACACTTTTCTTCTTCTCTCCCCTCTTTCCTGTCCTTTCTTCTCCCCCAGTTTCGTTCTTATGGCTGAGTCTGGAGCCCAGCTCCTAGCTCTGTGCGTCTTCATTGTCTGTGTGATCTTAAGGAAACTGTTTAATCTCGCCTTCAGTCCCTCGCTTTAGAGTGATAAGAATCCCCACGTCATACAGTTGCTTTGTATTTACCTACTTTTCATCAGCGCCCTTGGCAGGACGCGGCGCTGGCGTTTATCTCGGGGTTGCACGGGCGTGTGCTACACCTGCATTCCTTTTTTCCTCACCCCAATCCTTCGCCCCTCCCTGCTCTTTCCAGCTCTTGGTCCCTTTCCCCGTGCACAACATGCATCTTCCTCATTTTCCCCTTCAGCTCGTTTTCCTTCCGTCCCCTTTCCCTCTCCTTCCTCCCCTGCCCACCATCTCTTGTTCCCCTTCCCATTGGAAAAAGATCTCCCTACTTCCTGAGTCTCTTCTCATCCCCTCTGATTTTCTCCCCCTTTGTGCACAGGGTTTGTGGAGGCACTGCTGCCTTGTCTTCTAATGTTGCTGTTGTTTGTTTTCTGTCCTGGGATTTGCTGGCTGATTATGGTGGGCAGCTCCGTTGCAGAGATATCCTCCGAACGTGGCTACTGGCCTTTGCTGCGGTCCCAGGACCCAGCTAGCTGCCTTTATTTGGGAGAGGAGGTTGTAGCTTCTTTGGCTCAATGCTCATTTCTCTGGGAATGGGCCACAGTATTGTTTATGAAGCCCAGGCCATCAAGACATTGGCATTTAGGGCAAGCCAGGTGACAGGAACAACTATTTTACCTTGGCTATAGTAGTAAACTCAGCAACATCAATAGTATCATATATAAACTGGATACTGACAGACCCCAAGAGCAACTCGTGTACTACCCTTAACCAGAACAAAGAAATCTATAATGCTGGTATAGAAACTTAGGTAGCCCAGATGCTGACTTACACCCGGTCTCTGCTGGATGTAGGCAGTGGTGTGAGGGCTCAGGTAGGCGACTGGACTCAGCGCCACACCTTCAGCTCCAGCCCCCTCTGAAGGCATCTCAGTACCGAATGCAGGCCCGTGACCTTCCTGGCCTGAGCTCGAGGTTCTCAGGGGGCCTCAGGGCATCAACTGTATGACTAGCCCTCACCCTTTGCAAGTCTGCGCCCCATGGCTCTCTCTCACCCAGTCCCTGCAGTGGGATAACACTTCAGTCCCAGAGTGATACTGTCCTCAGGGTGCTGGTCTCATTCTCAGTCAGGCTGGTCCTTCGGTTGTCACCTCTGCTGCCCTGTGCTGAGGAGAACCAAGGTGCAGACCCGGCTAGGAGTTGGTAGTTTGACTGGTAGCAGGGGAATGGGCAGGTCACTGGGCTTCTCCTCCTTCCTATTCGGCAGGATACAGTGCTGACCTCATAAAATTGTTGAGGGCCTCATTAACTGTGCATATGAAGTACACAATGCTTAGAAGGAGCTCAGCAAATAATTGCTATTAAACAAGTGCTCAGCAACTAAGAGCTAAATAAATGTTAGTTATCGTGATTCAGGTTTTTTTCTGTTTTTAAATTTTAAAGAGACAGAAAAGTGCCTTTCCCCGCTCATCCCAGCCCTCTTCAGAATAGGAAGCTGAACAGAGAGCTGAGTTATTGGGAAGGAACGTGTTCTCTTCCAATTCTGATATTTATCGGGAAACACGCTGTGGGTTCAGTGGCATCCAGCAAAATTTACATGTCAAAGTCCTGCTCCCCTGTGTGACTGTATTTGGATATAACGCCTATAAGATAATTAAGGTTGAATGAGATCACAAGCGTGGGGCTTGCTATGACAGGATTAGCTTTCTTGTAAGAGATATACAAGCCAGGCATAGTGCTGCACACCTGTAATCCCAGCATTTGGGAGGCTGAGGCAGGAGGATCACTGTGAGTTTTAGACCAGCCTGGGTTACATAGTGAATTAAAGGCCAGTCTGAACTACATAGCAAGACGCTGATTCAAAAATAAACAAAAAGAAAGAAGGGCGAAGAAGAAAGAGAAAGAAAGGGAGGAAGATGGGCAGGGAAAGGGGAAAAGGAGGGAGAAGAAGGAAGAGGAGGAAAAGGAAGAGAAAGAAGGGACAGGGGAAGAAGGAGGGGGAGGGGAAGGCGGCCAGACGGGCTGGTGCATGCTGCGGCCCCTCCCCCCCCTTCCTCTCTCTCGCGAGGATACAGGGAGACCATGGTTGTTGGCAAGTCAGGAAGAGGGCCCGCACCAGAACCTGACCTGCTGCACTCTGATATCACTTCCAGCGTGTACAGCTGTGAGGAAATAAGGTTTCATCGTGTGAGTCTCCCGGTCCATGGTGTTTTATTATGGCAGCCCCAGATGGGCATTTCTGCTGTTGGCTTAAAGGACTCTAGGTTTATTTATGCTAGTCTCACTAATTCTGTTGCCAAGGGCGATGGGGTCCCAGACAGGTTTCTTGATTCTTGTGCACCACAAAGAACTGGACGTGGTGTGTGCAACAGCAAGGAAAAACCAGCAAAGTTTAATGCTGCTTGAATGGGTGATGGTACATTCAGAGTGAGTGGCCTCGTGCTTGCAGAAAGGGAGATGGGACGAGCACCGAATCGGTTAGGTTTAAGTATTTAAAATGTTGGGCCAGGTCTGGGGCACCTCCCACTAGGCCTCCCAGTGTGACTGACAGGGTGCTGAGTCATGTCTGTCACCTGTATCCACTGTGCATGTCCTTTCCCATAATTCACTCTTAGAATTGTATGTATGAGATGCAGCCCATATGCATGAGCCTTTGATGAGCTCCAAGTAAAGAAAGGTTATTTTAAGTCATGTCAGCAGGCCTGGCACTTAGGACTTTGGAATCTTCCAAGGTGGGCCAGGGTCTTTGTCTTTCTTTTTTTTTTCCTTGGTACCAGGACTCAAACTCAGGACCTTGCACTTGCCAGGCAGGCACTTATGCCACTGAGCTATATCCCTGGCCTGGGTCTTTGTCTTTCTTTTTTTTTTTTATTTTAAAGACAAAAGAATGGAGACATATGAACCAGAATAAGCCATAAACAATACCGAAAATACAAAATTATACAGATTATAGTAGGGAATTAGCACTGGATGCTGTATTACATAATGTTATCTTCACATTAGTTAACACATAAACATTAAAAGAAATACCAAATTACAGAGAAGATAGTAGGGAATTAGCACTGGATGCTGTATAATATAAAGTTATCTTCACTTCTGTTAATACAAAAACAATTGAGGAAATACAAAATTATAGAGAACGTAGAAAGGAATTAGCTCTGGATGCTGTCCTACATAATGTTACCTTCACATGTTACTCAGTTACACAGACAATGGCCCATTTGATCATTCAATTTTCTCTTCCCTCATCTCCGTTGCCCTACCACTCAATCAGTCATCTTCCCTGTGATAATAACTGTACTCCTGGGTTTATCTATACCCCTGAACTCTTGCCTTGGGAAGAGATATAGCTGCCTCAGACTATACTATAACATACAGGGGTGTATACAAACTGCCATGGTCGGAGGTAGAAAAGCACCTATGCTCACAGCAGACCGCCCGGCTCCATCCTGTCGCCAGGCTATGGGTGGGGGCGGGTCCAGTCCGTGGGGCGCCCTCAGCATGGCCCACAGCGGAGCAGCCGCGGGGCCCACAGCGGAGCAGCCGCGGGGCCCACAGCGGAGCAGCCGCGGGGCCCACAGCGGAGCAGCCGCGGGGCATGCGCCCCCATCAGGGCACCCTCGGTGACCCATTTGGCTCTGTCCCGTTGCCTCGATGCCAAAGGCCCTTTCTTCTCCTCCCTCCTCCTGATCTCCAGTATTACTGTTCCCCACCCCTTGCAGCTGGGCACTGGACGAACTTACGATGCTTCATAATAAGGGCTTGAGATCTCCCCTGCCCGTTCTCACTGTGTTAGTTCAGGGTATGAACTGAGTTTAAAGATTAGTTCTAAAATAGAGTTGGAGGATTTTCTTGGGTCTGCTGTATAGAGTATGTTGTTTTTCAGACTCCCAGTCTGCTGTCCCTCATCTAATTTGTTGCTGTGGGTTCATGCAAGGTTCATATGTGCAAGCTGTAAGGAGACCCTCTTGGTGCACACATTAATAGTTCAGGGTGAGTCCTGAAGACCATGGATTCGTCCCATTGTTGCCAGGAACAGGCGGTGCTTGCTCAAGCCGCCGAGACTCAAGGTGCTCCCAGAGAGAGTTCAGGGTGGGAGCTGAGTCCCGGCAACCCAGCTCATGCCTCCTGCCTGATGTTGCAGTGAGAAGGGTGTGGAGCCACGCGATCCACCTCCATCTGCATCTCCCTCCCGTTGCGGTGCTGGAGCCCCCGTCTGCTCCCTGGCCGGGTCCCTGGGAGCTGCCATGGCTCCCCGCCGAGGTTCCCCACTGCTCTCCACTGGTAGCCGCTCACCCAGCGGAGAGGCAGGGGGTCACCACCTTGAGGCAGGCGCAGAGCCAGGTGTGGTGGGCTGTGTACTAGTTGCATTGATTCTCTCCAGGAGCTGATTAGGAAGGTTGCCGCAGGGTGGGGCCTCTGCCCCAGTGGCTGTCCTAACTTCTCATTCTCACACTGGGTTCGACAACTGCTACCGACCGCCATTGCCTCCTTTCCTGGCTGCGCCCTCCCCTCTCCACCCCTGGACCAGCTCTCGGAACTCTGCTCTCCCCTGGCCGAATTGGGAGGCTTCCGTGAGCGTGGGTCTCCGAAGCTGAAGCTGCGAATGCCGGAACGAGGGCGTGGGCCAAGGGTGTGTTTGGAGCAGTGACTTCCTCCTTCTCCTCTCCCTCCAACTGCGCCATGGCAGATCTCCGATCCTTTCCTCCAGAAGAGGTTTTGCTTAGTCTTCAATTCCCATTTCAGATCCTTCCTGAGTTCAGGATATCCACCTCTTTCCGTTCTGTCTCACATGTTACTATATTCCTTTGTCTGAGTGGCATTCCTCCAGAAGGTTCTCTCTGCTGCCTACCCGGTCACCATCTTGAAGTCCTCTCATAAAATTTATTTAGTTATTTGTTTCTTTCTAATGAATTGACCATTACATTTCTAAAGTTCTGAAATGGCCAACAGACCATAGAAAGATACCACTTTAGGCTCCTGCTTGAAACCAATAGCTACAGAAAACTGCTGGCCTTGATTCAGGGCCATTGGGTCTTTGTCTTTCTTATCTCTGCCTCTGGTAGTAGGCCTTAGCACAAGGATTGGGAGGTTGAGGAGGGTCAGGCCTAGGCGTTGCCCAGGTTCAGGTGAGTGGAACGGAGAGGTCCTATAGCCCCAGTTCATGATCTATCTTAATTCTGCATCTCTGTCTCTTTACTCTTCACCATCCAAATAAACAAGTGATAACTTTTGCGGTTTTCAGCTAAAATTAGAATAATGGATTCACTGAATTACAGAGTGAAACCTAGTAAATTCCAGAGCGGGACAGGCTTCTGTGAATCACTGAGTGACCTTTGTGGTGATTAATTCCTCGCTACAAAATGAAATAGTATTTGTTTCTACTTCACTGATTGTATGGATCTGCACATGTGCCCACAGCCTCAGTGGTTGGTGTAGATATTGACCAAGCAAGGCAGAGCCAGGATCGTGTTGCTGGAGGCTAAAAGAAGAGCAGGTTGGGAGCATGACGGCCCTGCTCCTTGTCTGAGAACTTTGAACCTCATGCCAAGTCACACAAGTCACGCATTCTGTGTATACACACACACACACACACACACACACACACACACACACTGCTCTTCTGTGGAGCTGGAGGCCAGGCCTCTGGATCTTGTTAGCAAAATCTGACTGGATGTCCCAGATCCCACTTGTTTTAGCAAGTGACTTGATTAAGGACATCTAAGTGCTGTTGCCAGGATGCTTAGTACCAGAGATTCAAATTGGGAATCCTGGGAGACTTCTGGGAAGATGGCGACCGGGTAGGCAGCAGAGAGAGAACCTCCCAGAGGATTACCACCCAAATAATGAAATATAGCAATATGAAGACAGAAATGAGGACTTCCGGGAAGAAGACGACCAGCCGAGAGAGCGAGTGCGGAGGGAAGAACGGTTTCAGCTCCTGAACCCGACAGAGAACGCGCTACTGGGACAAACTGCGCCAAACCGGGCAGCGTTCCGGGATCCCGCTCAGAACCCCACCCCCGCAGCCAGCGCTGCGCAAACTGGAGCAACAGCAACTGGCCGGCAGGATTTCTGAGTCAGGGAAAATCTCCATCCAGGGAAAAACATCTGAACGGCACTCCTGTCTGCAGGATCACAGGGTGAGTTAAGTGCGCGCTCTAACCGGTTTTTCCTGAATCGGGAAGAAGCTCAGCCCAGCGAGAGACATCAAAGCAGCTTTAAGGACTTCGGGATCTCCTGGGTGGGAAGACCTACTTAGGCGCCCCAGCGGGTTTTGTGAGGGGGGAAGGAGCTCCACCCAGGGAGGAACACCTGAGTGGCCTATCTGCAAGAATCCTGGGGTGGCGAGCTGTTTATTCGCCCCGGCCAGGTCTTGGGGTAGGGAGTAGAAGCGGAAATCTCAGCAGACAGCTTAAGGGACATTCTCCCAAAGAGAAGTACCCATTGGAGCAGCCTCTGCAGCAGACCTTTGCCTGCTGAACTGTCTGTGGAATTTATAGCTCCACAGTTTGAATCTGATACCCAAAATGGGAAAACAGGAACAAAACGCAGTCTCAAAACTCAACCCCACCCAGAACAGGTTTTGAATGTGAGGATACAGGGGAACCAGGAAATCACATACCTGCAAGTTATGAAACGATTGCATCCAAAATGAAACAACTCCAACAGGCCATAAAAGAGCTTAAAGCAGAAATAAGCCACATACCCGCAATGATTTCTCAGACAAAAACTGAGCTGAAAACAATGATGGAAGAAATGTTCTGGGCACATAGAGAAGAAATAGACAAAAGACTAGAAGAAAATAGGAAACAAATGGAAACGTTACAAGAGCAATTTAGGAATGAATTACCAAGAATGAAACAGGTCCAAAGAGAATGCCAGGATTTGAAAACTAACACTGAAAGCATGAAAAACCGTTTAAATGAAACCGAAGATAGAATTTCAGAACTTGAAGACAGCATGGCAGCTTATGAGCGT